>JAKUCM010008222.1:0-30046 GCA_023374145.1 Lepidium sativum
GAGAGGAGATTGAGTATATTTTCAGGACGAAGATAAGGCTTATGAGGAATCGAGCTCTAAGGATATGGACAAATCCAGATCCAAGGAAATGTGAGCTCTGTCGCCATGAAAAAACAGTGAAACCAGTGATCTCTCAACGCAAATGTCATATAAATTGGTTGTTTCTGTTTCTGGGACAAACATTGGGTTTCTGTACATTGGAGCAGCTTAAGAATTTCTGCAAACATTGCAAGAGTCATCGCACTGGAGCTAAAGATCGAGTCCTTTACTTGACATATCTGGGTCTCTGCAAGATGCTTAAGCCTAATGAAGAGCTCTTTAACGTCCGAGAGACCATTGATCAGTGAGTATAATTGATTTTGTTTTATTATTCTTATTATTGATTCTATTAATTTAGGTTTTGATTCAGCAGATGAACACTCTCGATTGCTGGAAGATGAAGCTTGATTTGGGCACTTAGGATTGTTTCGTCGTTTGGTTTGAATAATTGCGTTTGCATGATTTTATTATCTCTATCGTTGTGTTTTCTTCTTCAATGCATTTATGCTGGTTTTCTCATTTAGGATTTTCATATTAGGATCTCATATCTATGGTTTTCTCAACTGCAATCTCTATCTTTTAATTCTTAGTTTAAAATTCTCTTACGATAAATAAAAGATATTATTCAGATGATTTTCTTGTGAATCTAAGAACTTTTTTTTTCTTAACTAATTTTATAATATGTTTTTTTTTTGACAACGGCATATTAAGCAAAAATAAAAATAAAAAATAAAAAAACTTTCACTCCCAGATTACCGATCATAAAAGAATTCTCTTACCTGTCGAGCCAAAGAATCCGCTTTATAATTAAGTGACCTTGGAATGATTCACAATGAGAAGTCCAGAAAGGAGACGCAGAGCCTCTCGAATCTCTCTTGGTGTGGAATGAAAGCAGGCCAATCTTCCGGTTGCTCCAATATCTTCACCGCTGTCTTGCAGTCCGTCGACACCTCTACATCGGAGACGTGAAGGGCCACCAAAGATTCCATCACCCATATCAGTGCTTCCACCTCTGCGTGTGTAGCCGAAAGACTTCGTGAAACTCTTCCACCTCTGCGTGTGTAGCCGAAGACTTCGTGAAACTCTCTTCGTGAAAGAATTTTATAATATGTTTAAATAGAAATTTTTTTAGTATTATATTTTTTCGTAACATTATAACTTTTTAAAATGATTTATTCAATTATTTTAATAATTGGATCTAAAATTATCTATAGTCTATACTCTAGAGCCCAATCGACTAATTATAAGTAATTTTAAATCCGTCACTGGTAAAAAATATGGATTTGTATTTGCTAGTAGAGTGTTGAAAGATGATAATGGTGCATGGTGTTGCGATTTTACACCTAGTATTGGTATTTGCTTGGCACCTCTAACCGAGAGAATATACTATGGTTTTTTTCATTATTCGGAAGAATCTCCCATTGATAATAACATGTTTTCTCAGGATAGAGATATGTGATATGTACCAAGTCCGGTTAACTGTTGAACAATGGATCTGAAATCGGTTTTGTTGATGTTGTAAACCAAAGCTTGAGGGTTTTGTTGTTGATTTTGCTGATTTGATGTATCTTTACGAATGTTTTTTCCCCATCTTATTAACACCTAGATGATGATTATGATCATTATTATTATAATGATCATTAACACGATTTCTCTGATCATCCATACTTAAACCTGCAACAAAACAAAAAAACAGAGCAAATCCAAATACTGAGAAGAAATAAGTTAACAAACCGAAATTACAGTTTTAGTTAACCAAATAAGAAAAATTAAAGAGGTTTTAAAGAGAAAGAGAGCTTACGCGTTTTATGATTTTGACTGGAGAAAATGAAGATGTGAAAAGAGGAAGAAGAGAATGAAGAAACAAAAACAAGAGCCTTTAAAGATAAAAACAAATAGTAAAAGTTTGACTTTTTGACTTTCTCTAACCCTAATTTATGATAAATTATATACTAGTTGCTACACCAACTTGTATATTAAATTAGGATTTTATCAATGTATATATTTATGACAGGTACCAAAGTTATTTTTATACTTTCGTCTTTTATAATATTTGTTTTATATAATTATCATAACTAGTTGAAGATCAATGTTTAAAAAAATATCAAAGTTGTTATTGTATGACTCATCTCTTACAACATCTTCTAATATGATTACTTATAAATAATAAATGTGTTTAATGTCTTAATCTATAGGTAGTGTTTGATGTCTTATCGATCGTTAGTTCATGCATGTATATATATATATATATATTATATATATAGACAAATCTTATAAATATTAAAAGTATATACTATAGAAAAAATAAAAGAATACAAGGGTAAATTGAATTTGAAACAAATAACACAACATAATCTTTAGTTTTGAGTTTTTGAATGATTATAACTATAATAAATTAATTAGTTTCTATTTAGCATATCTATTATAGAATAGAATAATTTTACGTAGATATTTTAATGATGTATATGTCAATATGTGATGGCTACATAGATGAACCATGCATAGAATAAATTATACTATATTATAAAATTGAATTAAATATATTAGAATAACATGTCAGCAAACAATAGATATGCTTATCTTTTAATATGTAAAATATATAAGAAGATTAAAACATGACAAAGCAGATATGTATTTTAAAATCATAGTCTAGAAACTGAGATTGATCAAAAAGAATTAATGTGTCGTTATAAAACAACGAACCTAAACCACAAACGTATCTTTCACTTCTGCATTATCATTTTCGAAACTATGCAGTAAGAGTAGGTCCAATTGTATTTATAATGATTTAAGTTTGACTCATACTCAGAAAACTAGAGAAACTTTGTTTTGTTTGAATCATTTGTTATTTTAAAATTACTTTTTCTTAACGAAACAGATTCTATTGCGTTTTATAGCTTGTCTAATGTTTTACCCCATAAGAATCATACGTAAGAAAATCATAACAAATATAGAAATTTGTTAAGATTTCGACTACAAATCAGGTTTCGTCAAAAAAAAAACATTTAAATAATATGAGACCAAAGAAATAAACAAAACAAATATTCAAAGAGACAAATTAATGTGACAACAGATAAAAATAAAGTTCTTAAATTAATGTCACATTAAGTATTTTCAGATACAAACGGAGTTGTGAGAGTTTGTCGGCATTACACGTAGAGGTGAAAGCTATGCTATGGGCGATGCGATCTCTGCAAGCACGACGAGTCACTGAAGTTGAGTTCTCGACGGATTGTAAGACGGTGATGTGGATTTTTGCACGTCCGGAGGATTGACCGGCTCTCCTACCGTATCAAGAGGAGTATCTGCAATTACGATCTTCATTTTCTTCCTGCCAGCTGTCGGTAATCCAAAGAGCTTTGAATCACAAAACATATGCGCGTTAGCTCGACTTGCGCGAACATCTGTAGGAGTGATCGTGGTGTAATTGTTCATTTTAAGTTTTTATCTTTAGTATGCCGTTGGAAAAAAATAAAATAACAATAGCCACAAAAATGATAGTCTGATGTTTAGAAACCCCATCTATTGTTTCTGACATCAGAAATTTGACTTTTGCCTGTAGTAATTTGCTTCATATTCTCTTCGAACTGAAGGTGAAATCACAGAACTTTGATCAAATTATTGATGAGATCATATATTAATCTTCCTTTTCTCTTCTATCAATCTTTGATCTCTCAAATTCTCAAAACTCCAATCTCTTCGAATTCCACTGCTCCTTACAAGCTTAGGTTGTTCGGATCGGGTCAATCCATTGCTAGGGTTAGAACCAACATGACCACTTAGCCTAATGTGATGAATCTTTTTCACCTTCTTCATCTTCTGCGCTAAAAAAGATCCTGACCGTCCAATCTTTCTCCCACCAACGTGATGATCTACGCAACATGTTTTACTTTGAACATGGTTAATCTCAACCTTCGGTGGTCCAGGACCAGAAAGCTCAAACTCTTTGTTGGAATCTGTTCTTATGAAAATAGAGATCAATATTGAGACAAAGAAACATGAGAAGAAGAAAGAAATACTTTTGTATTATTATTTAGTTAGTTTTATCATTTTAGTTTTTTTTTTTTTTTTTGTCAACGGCAAACTATGTTGGACCACAACTGACCGGTCCAATAGCCAAATTCCTGCATAATATAAGCATGGAGACTCGATCTCAGGTTATGTAAATGCGCTGCCTTAAGTGGATTTACTACATGCCACTAGGCTAAATGTCATTTGGTCATTTTAGTTTTATTTAGCAAAGACTAACCAAACTTATCTAATTTTAGTGAAAAGTGTATTTTTGTAAATTTGATTATAATTCTAATTTACAACTATTAACTTAATAGTTAAAGAAAATGACTATTGTAACAACTTACAATAATTGTAGTCCTATTTTACAGCAAGTTGTAGTGAAGATGGCTATTTAAGTCAATTTTAGGGTTCTAAATGAAAAATGTATTATTTATTATTATTCACCAGATGTTGGAGAAAAGTAGTTTATTGGTCTTTTTCTTCGTTTATTTTGTTTATACAATAAATGATCTTTCTATTTGTCAAAATAAATAAATGGCTTGACATTTTTGGTAAAAGGTTTTAAAATATACAGTTTGATTATGTTTGGGTTCGTGTCAAACATAATACAAAATTTGTAGGATAAATATATTTTTATAAATAAGATGTCTATAGTGGAATAGAAAGAAATTGTATAATTTTCTAGCTGATAATTTTTTAACATCATATGGTGTAATAAAACATAAGTTGTCGGTATTTATCTTTTTATTAGATAAGAGATTAAAATTTAGTGTTATAAGAGTCACACGGCTCTCTAACCATAAGAGTTGTTCATATACACTCAAACTCAAATATATAAGACAGACATTAAAAGACTCTTATTACTCATTCATAACTTTAAACTAACTAAATTTAATTCTTTCTTTCCTACTTGCTTTTATATAATAATAAAAAGGATTTAGAGCAACAAAAAAATACGGTCTTCCAAGGACAGGTGGCCCAATAATGTAATTATTTTACAATCCTCAAAACATCAATGTTCGAACCTCCTATTTGCAGTAATAGGAACGAGATTTAAAACCGAGTAGATTATTCGATAAAAAAAAATTGTCCAACTTCTATGTTTTATAATTTTACCTATTTATAAAAAATGTAAATTAATCCCATAAAATTAAAATAACACATAATATCGTCCTTAGAGTATTTTTTTGTGATCAAATACATTAGATTTTAAAAATTTTGAGAGCATATTTGAATTTTTTTGTCAATTTTTTTTTTTAAATTTGATAATCAATTAGATTATGTATTATTTAAAATTTTTTTTGAATTGATTTACATTTCTTTCCCAAAAAATACAGACACATGTCTCCTCATTTTTGGCTATAAACAATTTCCTGATACTCACTCAAAAAGATAAGAGCACTATCTTTCACCAACGCCCATTTACGACCACTTATTTTTCCCTCTCCTTGTTACATTGCTTTTCACAATTTTGGACCTTTATGTTGTACTATAAAGCTGATAAAAAGTGATTCTCACTTTACCAGATTCAGTTCATTGAACCTAAAAAACTTTCATACAAAATATATATACATACAAAAGTTACAAGTACAACCAAAGATTTATTACTTTTACTAACTCTCTGGTCTCCAACTTCATTCTCACTTACTGCTTACTAAACTAAGAACTAAACAAGTTCTCCTAATGAACAACAATAACAACAACAACAATAACATGAAGTGATTGATGCATATTTGAGTACTTACTTACTACAAAGAGATCTAATTGTGCAAAATTTGATCTCTTTTCATCAGTGAAAGCATTGGTTGCATCAGTTTGTTCAATGGGTTTCTCCAACTTTCGTCATTAAAGCAACTTTAAGCTGCTCATGATTGAAAAACTGACTTCCCATTTTGACAGTAGCTTGTTGAATCATCAAATCATTCACAACGGATAAGCTTGCATGATTCACTTCCAAATCCAATTCCTTAAGTGCTTCCATGAATCTAGCACCTGGATGATCTTTCTTACTGCATTGTACACGTATCATCACATCCCAACCTATGATCTTAACATCAATCTCCATTTCTATGGAACTCGCTGATGACTCTTGATTCGAAGATTTTCGATCTTTAGCTCTCGAGCCACCACTTTTTCTATTGTTCCCTTCTTTACTCATTCCATCTACCTGCTTCTGCATCTCTTCTTTATCAGTTTCTGCTTGTTGTAGCTTCGATTTAAGCTCATTGATATAAGAAATGGCGTCTCCTAGAAGAGAAGCTTTGTCCATCTTAGACACATTAGGAACCACAGCTCTCAAAGAGTAGAACTTCTGGTTTAGCTTCTCTCTTCTCTGTCTTTCAGCTTCAACATGATTCAAAGGTTCCTCTCTTCCATTAGCTGGCTTTCTTCCTCGTTTCCTTGGTTTCTTCTCCGGTGGCTCAACAACAATTGCTTCCTTAACCACAGATGCTTCGAGATCAGAATGATTTGAATCGCCAGATTTTGCAGCTGATCTAACCACATTGCTAAAAGAAAGCATCCCTTCATCATTGTTACTCCCTTTAGAAAGCGAAGATCTTTTCTTACTGCTCTCGTTTCCACAGAAACTTAGGGTTTCATTCGATTTCATCCCACCATTAAAGTTCCCATTTTGATTCAACCCAGAACTCGAGAAATTCAAATCTCGTTCCACAAGACACGAACTTTGACGATTTTGTTTATCCACGGAGCTAATATCATTCCTCTCAAGTTTCGAATTTTGATGAGATTCAGCTTTGGAATTAGAATTCGAATTACCGTTAATTCTCGCCGGAGATTCAATTCCAGTGTTTGTCGGTTCACTAAGCCACATAGCTGGATCGTTCTCTCCTTGATCAGGATTCAGATTAAAACCCCAAGAACAAGCTTCACCACCATTATTACCATTATTGAACAGATTATTGACTTTATCCATCAGATCTGAGCTTTGATTAATCACTTCCGACGAACCCAGCTCAACGACGCCGTTTTCCGCTGCTATACACACCATCGTCTTTAACCCATAGATTTGACCTTGACTTGCTCTTTTACAACCCGACCCGGTTAAAGCACCCGACCCAGATAACCAAATCACTCGAGAGTTTAAGAAAGCTTCTCCAGGAAGTCCAACACCATTAACAAAGCTTTGAGTCATCGAAACTAAGAAGAACCACTCAGTATCTGTAACTTCTTCATCGTTAGATTCATCAGAAACTCCAACTCCACCGGATATTAACGAATTCAGCTCACGAATTACTCTTTTCCGATGCTCTTGCTCAGCTGAATTCGAATTCGAGTTCGTCTTCTTCTTCTCTTTATCTTCTTCCCCTTTGTAATACCCATCTCCCCAACCTAAAATCACAGTGTTCTCTCCAATTGTAGAATCGAAATCATGTGAGATCTGCCAGAAAATAGCGTAAGTCCAGCTTTCTCCACCGGATTCGATTAAAGCTTGAAGACGTTGTTGAAGAGTATCTTCGTTAAATTGAAAAGGAGGTGGTTGTGGAGGAGGAAAAAGAGATGAGTGTTGATTATTGTTTCCGATGAAAGCTTCCATGGCCGATGCATCATCGTCGGCCGTCAAGAAATTGATTGATGAAGTTGTGCCGTTCATGTGAAGATCCACCGGAGAGAGAGAAAGGTGAAGAAAAATAAAAAAAAGCAAAGCAAATGGCGTTTAGTGATTGTTTGGAGAAAATTATTCTATAAAATATCTTATCTTAATGTATTTTTGTAAGACAAGTATACATTACTTAATATTATTATTTTCGACAAGAATATTAACTCATTATTAGAGTTTTATCTGTTAAGACAAAATACAATGTATTTTTTTTATATCAACTAACTTAATAAATTTTAAAATTTAAAATTTAATTTCTAGTGTTTTAAAAATTTGTAAAATAATAATATTATCGGGTGATTTGTAACGGCTACCAAAACATAATTATTATCAAACGATATATACATGTATAAATTATAATATTTTTATATATATTACACATTGACAATGGTATATTTATAATCCAATTTTTTCCTTAAAATTTAAATAAATTTATACGAAGTAATGTGACTTCCTAGTGTTGTATTAAACCAAAAAACTTAAATTTTATTAAAAACTCATAAAAATGATAATATATCTATAAAAGTTTAATTATTAGCAGTCTTTCTAATATTTTAGGTGGGAATATCTCTTTTGTAATATAAAAATTTAGGAATTACATGAAGCAAAATTGATTTATTACAATTAATATATTTTCTTACATTTTAAATAGTAGTTTTCATATTTATTCATTTAAGTGAAGTAAAAAACTAAAATTATACATGAAATCTATTATTTACTTCACTATGTTTTGTTGAAAAAATAATTTTCACTATAACATAAAATCGAAGTTTCATTTAAAAGAATTTACACATGAAATTAATATAAAACAAGTCAATAATGGACAACGATGTTGACAGTAAAAAACAAAAATAATATGGACAACCTGGTTAAAATATAATATTGAAGAAAGAATAAAAATATAGAGTGAATACGACAAGACAATAAATATAATATAATATAAAATGGTTCACAGTAATCAAGATGGCTAAAATGCTCGAATTCACGTGTTTCTCGTGGATTTACAACAAACTTTAGATCCACTAATCATAGATTACACCATTTTAATCATACTTAATGATTAATACTTGTTTTCTTTCAAGTCATTTAGAGTTTTGCAAAACATAAACCTGTCACTAAAACAATATATCAGTATAAAGTGTTGAATAACATCTTTTCATAGCTTTACTTTTTTTTTAAAATATCTTGAATTCTTTTTATAATAGTTACAGTTCTATAATTGAAATGGTTGTTATTAGATTACTCGGTTTATATCTTGGTTTATGTTGGTTTCAAAGTCGGTTTAGTTCAATTATGGTTATCTCTTTATTTAAGAGTTAAACCACATATATGTATAAATATACTTTCTAATAAGTTGTTGAAGACACGAGACTATTTTGATAAACTCTCATCTTCTTGATCTTCAAGCTCAACCTTTCTTTGCTTTAATGGAGTTTTAGTTTTCTTGTTCGATTGAAGATCAAGCTTCAATATGGTATCAGAGCTGTTGAAGAACACTTCAATACTCAAAAGATCGACTTACGTTTCCCGTTCTGATTCACAAAATCCAAGAAAGTGAACTCTTCTTTTCCTGTTTTGAATCAGTCAAAAGCATCTTCGATTTTTCTATTCGAATCTTACTCCATCTTCTTCAATCTGGTTATTTCACCAGATTAGTGTTCGTTTCCTTTTCTTTCTTGATTTCTTGACTATTTCGTCAAAACTAAAATCAGTCTTCAGAAATGTTGAATCTTCGAAAAAGGCGTGTTCCAAGTTCCTCCGCCGCAAATCGAAGATCAAATCGAAGAAATCCTCTTTTGTCTCTGAGACAGAATGAAGAGCCAATGTCGAATCCTCCGTCTGTTGTACAAAGTCAACCACCACTTGTTCCGGTAGTGAATCCTTTGAGTACCACTCACAATTAAACTCTTCCTCAACCAGAGATTTCGAATGTGGTACACTCTCAACAGGAATCAAGCTTCGACTTCGAAGGTGTGCAGTATTCTCCCTTTTTCCTGACTAGTAGCGATAATCCAGGAGTGAGTCTAGTTAGTGAGGTCTTAGATGGAACAAACTACAACACATGGAATCTTGCTATGACGATTTCTTTGGATGCAAAAAATAAATTGTGCTTCGTGGATGGTTCTCTCCCAAGACCAGAAGACTTACATCCTCATTCTCGCATATGGTCAAGATGCAATAGTATGGTAAAGGCATGGATTTTGAACTCGGTAAACAAACAGATTTATGGGAGCATCTTGCGTTTTCAAGATGCCTCAGAGATATGGAAAGATTTGATGGGACGATTTCATGTCACAAATCTTCCTAGAACCTTTCAGCTGTCTCAGCAAATTTGGGCTTTCCAACAGGGGTCAATGGATCTAGCATCTTACTATACTCGTTTTAAGACACTCTGGGATGATCTGGAATGCACAAAATGCATCAAGACTTGTAAGAATTGCTCATGCTGCAGAGTTATTGCAGAAGAAAGTGAGAATGCTCGAGTGGTAAAGTTTTTGTCTGGTCTTAATGATTCCTATAGTGCAGTAAGGAGCCAAATCATCATGAAAAAGAAGCTACCAGATATGTCAGGAGTATACAATTTAATCGATCAAGACCATAATCAGAGATGTATGCAACCTGCAACTCAACCCTCTGTTTTCCAAGGCTCAAATAATGCAGTTACTCAACCTTCTACTAGTGCCAAGTCTCAGAGACCTGTCTGCACACACTGTGGCTACGTTGGACATACCATCGATAAGTGCTACAAGATTCATGGATACCCTCCAAACTTCAAGCACAAACAGAAATCAATCCCTTCAAAAGCTTCTGTTTCTCAATGTGGTTTGACACGATCAGACAATGGGCCTATAGATATAATAAGTCAATTGAAGACTCTTCCAAAGGAGCAGATTGAAGGCGTAGTAGCTTACTTCAGTTCTCAGATGAATGTGAAGGAAAAAGATCACTCTATGGCGACTACAACCACATGAGGATCAATCACTGCACTCCCTGGTATGGCTTTTTCATCTTCTACACTTCAATTTGTAGGAGCTTTAACAGCCACAGGTAGTGTCATGTCCTCTTCTATTTGGATTGTTGATAGTGGTGCCACGCACCATGTTGTCTATGAAAAGAGTTTCTTTAATGAGTTATCTTTGATGCCTAATAGTTTAGTAACCTTGCCCACTGGAATGACTGTCACGATTGCTGGAGTTGGTCGAGTCAAAATCAATGAGAATCTGTGTCTTAATAATGTTCTCTATATACCACAGTTTAAACTAAATCTAATAGGAGTCAGTCGACTCACTAGAGATTTAAAATGTCGTCTGTTTTTTGATGAATCTACTTGCATAATACAGGATCCTATCAGGGGTGTGATGATTGGTCGGGCTGAGCAGATTGGAAACCTTTACCTGCTAGACAAGTCATGCATCTTTGACAACTCACATTCGGGTTCTTTCTCTATTCATTCTGTAGTTGATACTAGCTTATGGCATAGTAGACTAGGACATCCTTCTCTTCCTAAAACTAGATGTATAATTGATAAACTCGGCTTACATCAAAGTAATAAAGATGAGTTTCATTGTGATATATGTCCTCTTTCCAAACAGAAGCATTTATCATTCAATTCTCAAAATAATAAGTGTGATAATGCATTTGATCTGATTCACATGGATGTTTGGGGCCTCTTTTCTGTTGAAACTGTTGAAGGTTTCCGATATTTTCTAACCTTAGTTGATGATTTTACTAGAGTCACTTGGGTATATCTAATGAAAACAAAGAATGATGTTTTAAACATCTTTCCAAATTTTCTGTCTTTTGTCAAAACTCAATATGGAGTGCAGGTCAAAGGTGTTCGTGCAGATAACGCACCCGAGTTAAGGTTTGATAGTTTGTTCCGTTCACAGGGCATTAGAGCCTATCACTCATGTCCTGAGACTCCTGAACAAAACTCAGTGGTGGAGCGCAAACACCAACGCATTTTGAATGTTGCTCGATCTCTTCTCTTTCAAAGTAATATTCCTCTTGCTTATTGGGGCGACTGCATCTTAACTTCTGTTTTTCTTATCAATAGACTCCCAGCTCCTCTACTCAACAACATATCACCCTTAGAGATGTTGACAGGGAAAACACCAGAATATAAAGATTTAAAAGTTTTTGGAAGCCTCTATTATCGTTCCACTTCATCCAAAAAACAGACACAAATTTCAGCCTAGAGCAAAGGCATGCGTGTTCATTGGTTACCCATCTGGATACAAGGGTTACAAATTGTTGGACTTAGACACAAATAACACACACAATACTCGGAATGTAGTGTTCTATGAGGACATTTTTCCATACAAAAATAACTCTGTTATGACTAATGATCTGTCTGTTTTCTTTGACACATGTCACAGACCAAATAATGGAAACACGGGTAGCTCACATTCAGAGTCTGATCATGACATCACACCAGCTAACAAAGAAACACAAGCTGAAGATAATAATTACAATACTATAGACAGAATGAATGAGAACACCAACATCTCATCACCACTTAACATTCAATCACCATCTGTTTCCTCACCTTTTAATTCTAAAAGAGTGTCGAAAATGCCTCATCACTTAGTTGACTATTACGTAAACATCACTAAAACTAATGTACCTTACCCTATTGCAGGTTTCCTATCATATAAAAATCTATCTGAGGAATATAACAACTACATCAGCTTAGTTATGGCTTTTGGAGAACCCACGACATTCAACCAAGCCAAGAAACTTGATGAATGGCTGACTGCCATGAATGAAGAGTTAGAAGCATTGGAAGGATCAGACACATGGACAATCTGCTCTCTGCCTCCAAACAAAAAGGCCATTGGATGTAAATGGGTCTACAAGACGAAGTTGAATGCTGATGGAACATTAGAAAGATATAAAGCGAGGTTAGTGGCGAAGGGATACACACAACAAGAAGGGATCGACTTTGTAGATACATTCTCACCAGTAGCTAAAATTACCACAGTAAAAACACTCCTGGCTGTAGCTGCTGCAAAGAAGTGGAGTCTCACCCAATTAGATGTCTCCAATGCTTTCCTCAATGGGGAACTAGAGGAAGAAATCTACATGAAACTCCCACCAGGTTACACTCCTCCAGATGGAACTACATTCTCAGCTGACACAGTTTGCAAACTCAAGAAGTCGATATACGGCTTGAAGCAGGCATCACGTCAATGGTTCTTAAAGTTCAGTACTTCCCTCTTAGGTCTTGGTTTCATAAAATCCCAAACTGATCGTACTTTATTCATACGCAATGAAGGAGGGAAGTATATGGCAGTTCTAGTGTATGTAGATGACATAATCATTGCAACAAATGAAGATCACCTTGTTGATGACTTGAAGCAGGCTCTCAATAGATGTTTCAAAATCAGAGACCTCGGTCCTTTAAGGTACTTCCTTGGACTTGAAATTGCTAGATCTTCGAATGGAATGTTTCTCTGTCAAAGGAAGTATGTATTAGAACTACTGCAAGAGACAGGACAATTAGCTTGCAAACCTTCTAGCATACCCATGGAAGCTGGTTTATCTCTAGTTAATGACAGTAGTGAACCTCCCTTATCTGATGGATCTGCATATAGGAGGTTAGTTGGCAGAATGATGTATCTCACAATAACCAGACCAGACATTACCTTTGCAGTCAACCGCTTGTGTCAGTTCTCTTCTAACCCGAAACCTTCCCATTTACAAGCAGCTCACAAAGTCCTACACTATCTAAAGATCTCCATTGGGATCGGTCTTTTCTTCTCTGCTACATCATACATGGTTCTCAAAGCATTTTCAGATGCAGATTGGGGATCGTGTAGAGACACAAGGCGCTCCACTTCTGGTTACTGCATGTTTTTAGGTGACTCTCTTATCTCCTGGAAGTCCAAGAAACAGCACACAGTCTCCTTGTCATCCGCAGAATCCGAGTATAGAGCAATGGGTTTGGCAGTAAAAGAAATCCAATGGTTAGTTAATCTTCTCACAGAACTACAAGTACCTCAGACAAAAGCAGTAACTTTCTTTTGTGACTCTACAGCAGCAATGCACATCGCAAATAACCCTGCCTTCCATGAGAGGACAAAACATCTAGATCTTGACTGTCACATAGTAAGAGAGAAAGTCATAAGTGGTCTTATCAAAACTCTGCATATACAATCGGATCACCAACTAGCAGATGTGTTTACCAAGCCATTAGGACCGGGAAAATTCAAACAATTGATTGGCAAGATGTCACTCAAGTCTTTATATTGTCATCTTGAGAGGGGTATTAGATTACTCGGTTTATATCTTGGTTTATGTTGGTTTCAAAGTCGGTTTAGTTTAATTATGGTTATCTCTTTATTTAAGAGTTAAACCACATATATGTATAAATATACATTCTAATAAGTTGTTGAAGACACGAGACTATTTTGATAAACTCTCATCTTCTTGATCTTCAAGCTCAACCTTTCTTTGCTTTAATGGAGTTTTAGTTTTCTTGTTCGATTGAAGATCAAGCTTCAATAGTTGTCTTTGGAAAATACATTTTACAAAAAGAGTTTATAATTTTCCATTGGAATATATCTGAATTTTAATTTTAATTTTTTTTTTGCATATATCACTACAAGTAAGTAAAGAAAATGTAATTACAGTTTCTTCACAGATTATTTAACAAATGATATGAACAAATCATTTGAACATGGGCTTTATTAATATTGGTCCATAAATTAAAAATAGGCTTTATTTGTATTGGTCCAATAAAGCCCAAATAATTGTTGATCCACTGATTTGTTTTTTCGTGACTCGCTACATAATAACAAACGTAAATAAAATAAAATAAAACACCTTTACTGGTTTCAAACGAAAACAGAACCAAAAAAAAAAATATTTATTTCGAAGATTCGATTCATCTTCACGACACTTTCAGATTTCCAGATTATTTTGGGAATATCTGTAACTCTCTGTTGTTTCTTTAGATTTGTAATCGAAGATGGCGACTGAGAATTTAACCGACAAGAATGTTGTTTTCAGAAAACTGAAAGCGAAATCCGAGAACAAGGTTAGGTTTCACCATTTTCTTAGTTGAAGATTTACTATTTGAAATTATTGTGGTTTTGATTAGATCTGGAGCTAATACGAACTAATCTTCCGATTACTTTCTGATTTTTGCTCGAATTTTTGGTATTAGGTGTGCTTTGATTGTAGTGCGAAGAATCCAACTTGGGCTTCTGTTCCTTACGGTATCTTTCTCTGTATCGATTGCTCAGCTGTTCATCGAAGTCTCGGTGTTCATATCAGCTTCGTGAGGTAATACTTTAGATACTAAGAACACGAATTTTAGTTAGGCTGAGCGTTTAATTGAACTCTCTGAGTACATCTAGCTTCAATGTTGTAGGAAACTTTAATCTCTGGCTAGGGTTTAATCTGTGATTATCCAAGAGGACGTTGACTTTTTTTGACTATTCTATTTATAGCATTTTACATTGTCGTAGATCTTCTGGTTGGTTATGAATTCATATCTTCCTTAAAAGACATTTGATACATTTTTGTCTAAATCTGGTTGACTACATTCAATTTTTCCTTGAGACTAGATTGATGCGTATTATTTGGCCTTTATCTCTGAGCCTCCGTTGTTCTGAACAGGTCGACGAACTTAGATTCGTGGAGTCCTGAGCAACTAAGAACAATGATGTTTGGTGGGAATAACCGTGCTCAGGTGTTTTTCAAGCAACATGGATGGAACGATGGTGGAAAAATTGAGGCTAAGTACACATCAAGAGCTGCAGATTTATATAGACAACTTCTTGCCAAAGAAGTTGCCAAAGCCATGGCAGAAGAGGTTGGTTTACCGTCATCTCCGGTTGCTACTTCTCAACCCGCTGAATCATTTGGTAATGGGGTTACTTCTAGACCTCCACCAGAGAGTTCTTTGGTTAAGCTGGAAGCTACTGATGTCGCCTCTTCTTCACCAAAAGCTTCTCAGAAAGTTGTGGCTAGTACATTTAAGAAACCTCTTGTTGCAAAGAAGACAGGAAAGACTGGTGGTCTTGGTGCTCGTAAGCTTACTACTAAGGTAAAGATTCAGTGTATATATCTTTTCCAGATTAATGTGTGCCTCTCTATATTTCCGTGTTGATTAAGTAAGTCTCCATTGTTCTGTAGCCAAAAGACAACCTGTATGAGCAGAAGCCTGAAGAACCTGCACCTGTGATTCCTGCTGCGTCTTCAACTAACAATACATCATCAGCTGGATCATCCTTTGCCTCTCGATTTGAGTACTTCGACGATGAGCAATCTGGTGGGAAAAGTGGCACACAAGTGCTTAGCCATGTAGCTCCACCAAAATCATCGAATTTCTTTAATGAGTATGGAATGGACAGTGCTTTCTCCAAGAAATCAAGCACAACCTCATCTAAAGTAAGTAATGAAAGTTGCTTGTTTTAACATAAGCCAAGAAAGATGTAGAAATCAAGTCTTAAATCCTTTTTGTTCAACTCATTTTTCTTTCTTAGGTTGAAGAAACAGATGAAGCAAGAAAGAAGTTTTCAAACGCAAAATCGATTTCCTCTGCCCAATTTTTCGGAAATCAGAATAGAGACGCCGACCTGGACTCAAAAGCTACCCTTCAGAAGTTCTCGGTATGTCCCAAACCAATCAAACCTTCTATCAGTTCTCTCAAGTCTCATTTTTCATAATCACCTAACGCAATTGCAAAACTAACAGGGCTCAGCTGCTATTTCAAGTTCTGATCTTTTTGGACACGAACAAGATGATTCCAACATTGATATCACTGCCAGCGATCTGATCAACCGAATTTCTTTCCAGGTAAAGTTCTGAGTACTGAGTAGAATCATTGTCTCAGTACTGTTCTTAGCTCTGCTTATAGTTTTCTCAAATTTCACTTTGTATATACACAGGCGCAGCAAGATATGTCATCGCTTGCGAACATAGCAGAAGAAACGAAGAACAAGCTCGGAACCTTTGCCTCTAGTATATTCAGTGATCTTCAAGATAGAATGCTGTAAGAAATATACAAATTTGATGTACTGAGAGTGAACACAGACATGAAAGTGTAGATACTTTTTGTTTGTTATTGCTCTGCAGTTAAAAGAGTATTACTATGTTGTTGGACATATTATTAGCTCTGTGGTATTGTTTGGAAAAACTAATTTTTTTGATATTTGACACAAAAAAGTATTTTGCTTAGAATGTATTTTCTAAAATCATAAAGTATTTTGATATTTGGCTGTTGGGTGCGCTGGTGATGTTTGGTATATCCAAGGTGGAGGTCTCGACAACAAATTGTGAGACGGCGGTGCTCATCTTTCAGCGATTGGAGTAGTGGCCGGCATTTGCACCATACCAAGAGGAATTTCGTTTTCTTCAGGCTTCATTTGCCAGAGTTTCTTTATCTTCCATTTCCAATTCCCAGTTTTTGAATCACAAAGTGTATGTCCTGCCTAGGTCGAGTAGGGTAGCCGTACGCCGTCTTGGTGTGTCTCATAGTGTTCTTTTTTATGTATCAATTGTTGTCGTTAAAAAAAAAAAATCATAATAAAAAGTTAAATCCATAAAAGAAATAAATAAATATTAAAAATAACATTGAATTGATAAAACAACTTAACAGCTAAAATATTTTTGCTTTATTTTCTCCCTTTTCCTGTATTAGGTCAACAAAGTCTGTGAAGTCAAACTAACGATAGAGTAAAATCCCTATCAAATTTGGTTTTACAGATTTTCATTGAAAAGGTCAAAATATTTCCTAAATCCCTAAAAAAATGATGGCGGATTGATTTTCCCTCCTATTTCAAAAGCTTATTCAGTACTCCTATTCGATTAAATTCGCTCTTTGATTTTCGAAAATTTCCATAAAACTTTTGGAGCCAAACTCAAATTTTCCTTCTTTCGTAACATAAGAATCGACCTGTGAGATGTAATTTGCTCCCAAAATCAAACCCTAGCTTCTACTTTTTCTCTCTTCTTCCGTTCTTTACCAAAAATCGATCTGATTTTATCTGAATTACGTTGTTAATGGCGGATCACAGTGATCCACCGCCTTCAAATCTCTTTTCTTCTCCGAATATAGCTAGCCCCGACAAAACCCCCTTCGAGTGTTCGCCAACTCGAGCCGCTTCTACTAATATGGTGACTGATTTCTCATCGATTCACGAGAATCATGCTTCCTCGACGGAGAAATCCTTAATTCAGATGCAGAACCCAGATGGGTCTTCCTCTTCTCCGTCGGATAAAACCCTAATTAAGCCTCCTTCACTCAAATTAGAGGAAAACGAGTTCATAGATACTGAACCGGCTCAGATTTCGTCTCCAAACAACAACAATCTTCTCCAATTGGAAAGTAATTCAGATTGGAATCCTGTTTCTCCTCGTCTAGATTACCCTCCACAACGGAGTTACATAGCAAATTCTGATTATCAACGTGAAGATGAGACGTCATGGTCGTTTCTAAAGATTCAACCCACTGGTGTTGTATGTTCTCTTTATCTCCTAAATCTTATTTGATTTGGTATCAATTTAGGAACAACAATTTGAATTGTTTTTGATGTTCAAACAATTTCTTCAGGGGGCTGGACTCTATAATTCAGGCAACACTTGTTTCATAGCTTCAGTGCTACAGTGTTTCACTCATACTGTGCCTCTTCTCGAGAGCCTTAGTACATACAAATTTCAAAACCCTTGCAACTGTAAGACCCTTGCTTTGAGAGTATGTGCCATGTCTTATTCATTGTTCTTCATCTTATAACTTCTTTGGATTTTCAGGTGGCAGTGACAAGTTCTGTGTTATTCAAACTCTCCGAGATCATATCATTCTTGCTCTGAGGTCTTCAGGATATAATTTATACATTGATAACTTTCGAGTCAATCTGAATCGTAAGACTTTGATTTTTTTCTTCTTTTTGTTTCCTTTGCATAGTGTTTGTGTTTTCTTCATATGATTTGATTTATCCTTAACTCTTCACAGATTTTTCCTATGACTTTATGATAAACCGCCAAGAAGATGCCCAAGAGTTTCTACAGTCGTTTTTAGATAAGTTAGAGAGATGTTGTCTGGATACCAGAAACAGGCCTGACTCTAGCTCTTCAGAAGACGTTAACATTGTTGACAATGTTTTTGGTGGCCGTCTCACGAGTACTGTAAGAAAACTTAATTCATTACTCTGTTTTTTTCCATTGTATGTATATGGCTTTTGGACAAATTTTTGATCTGCTTCCTTTTTCAGCTTCGTTGCTGCAACTGCGACTCTGTTTCCAACACATTTGAACCTTCACTTGGATGGAGTTTAGAAATTGAAGATGTTGGAAACCTTTGGAGTGCTTTAGAGTCCTTTACAAGTGTCGAAAAACTTGAGGACCAGTTTACTTGTGATAACTGTAAGGAGCTAGTTTCAAAGGAGAAGCAACTGAAACTTGATAAATTGCCTCCGGTTGCTACATTTCATCTTAAGAGATTCAAGACTGATGGAGATACTATGGGGAAAATCTCCAAGCATGTTGAGTTCCCTTTGGAGTTGGATATGCGTCCTTACATGAGCAAGAGCAGCATACAAAATCTTGAAGTAAGCAATAAATATTGCGGACCTGTTTGCTCTGTAAAACTATTTGGGATTTTTCAATTCTTAACATCCGATTTGTTTCTTCAGGTGTCCACCATATACAAACTCTATGCTTTTGTGGAGCATTTTGGGGAATCAGCAACTTATGGTCATTACACTTCGTATGTGAGGTCAGCTCCGAAGACATGGCATCATTTCAATGACTCGAGGGTAATACAACTTAGTCAGTGATTTCTTTTGATTTGTATGGTTGAGTTCTTTGTAGAGTTTCAATTAATGTAACTTTATTTATGTTTTATTGCAAACCTTGATAGGTCAGGAGCGTGGACGAAGATTTCGTATTGTCGCAAGAAGCGTATATATTATTTTATGTCAGAGAAGAAACTTCGTGGTTTTCTACTATTTTTGAAGAACTGAAGCCAGTGTTTGAGGCTACTTCACCAACGTCAGTGCTTGATGACACTTACGAGGATGTTGGTGTTTCCAACAAACCCTGTAATAACGTGGTGGGAGTATCATCAATCCCTAAAGTAATTAGCTGTCATGGGCCAAAAAAAGAAGTGTTCTGTTCAGCTGAGTTTGGCAGTGATGATGATTCGGTTGTTATTGCTGTTCCCAAGTCACCTGAGGCTGATAAATCTGAAAAACCATTTGCTGAGACCTCCCAACAGAGAGAATTTGAGTCATCTCCAGCTTGGGATAGAGCTAACATTTATGATGCTTATGTACCTGAGCTCAAGGTTCAAAGTCAATACTTGTCTCCAAAACGCAAAGGTAATACTACTATTCGTTTACTATCTGTTTATGATCAAGTATTCTCCTTTTTGTAATCCTTGAATCACCGGTTAGAAGAAGAAGAATAAATGTTCAAAACTGAAAGCGGACCTAAAACAAACAAGTGTAATGATCAGCCAACAAAGAACCTAAGATAATTACAATGCTCTTATGCTGTGTTTTACTTTATGTACAGCTGACGAGGAAGCTACACTTGGTGGAGGACCCAAACCCAAGATTCGAAAGCCAAATTCCATACAGAAACGCCAAGGTACTGTGTGTGTGTTTTGATGGCTTCTCAGTTATGGTAATGTGAAAGAGTACGAATGATCCTAAGTCTTAAATGTATGATTCTGTAACAGGAAGCTTTCAGATTCAGCGTGCGCATTTGCAAACTAAGAAGGAAGACAAAACTCGTAGGACAAAGCTGCCGACTTCTGCTGCAGATCCAAAGAACACAAGATTTGCTCGGTCATACCTCAATAGTAAACAGACATCTCGCGCTCGATCACTTTCTAAAGCTTTGGATAGTTCTCTGATCGAGAAAGAAAATCTCTCAACATAAGAGACACGATGGCTCTTCCACAAGCAGCATTTCGTTTGCCATCAATGAAGGATTAGCTTAGAGTATTTTTTGTGTGTTTTAAGGATTTTTTTGTGAATAGAACGTTGATAAAATTTTGTTGTGAGACTGAAACCAAAACTCAGGTTAAATAACATTTGCTCTATAGATTATCTATGCTTTGAGTAATAATAATATGACAATACAAAACATTCAATTATTAAGAAAATACAACATTCAATAATAACAATAATAATGGATACAAATTGTTTTGAATTAGGCATTTTAATTTGTATACCCCTTCACCACAATTCATCTTTTATTTTTTTTGATTCATTTTAAGTTTGGATTCTTCAAGGAGCATAGCCACCACCACCGCCTGAACCACCACCACCACCGTAACCACCTCCATGTTCACCACCATAACCACCACCTCCACCTTCTCCTCCACCACCACCACCTCCATATCCTCCAGCTGCACCTCCTCCATAACCTCCTCCTTCACCTTTACCTCCTCCATAACCTCCTCCACCGTAAGCTCCTCCTCCTCCACTTCCTCCTCCACCACCGCCTCCATATCCTCCTGCACCACCATGAGACCCTCCACCACCAGCTCCTCCTCCTTCACCGCCTCCATAAGCACCACCATGAGCCCCTCCAGCTGATCCACCTCCACCTCCATGTCCACCACCTCCTCCAGCTCCAATTCCATACTCACTTCCCCCAGCACCACCACCTTCACCAGCTCCACTTCCATAACCACTAGCATGCTCACCTTCACCACCGTAAGCACTTCCACCACCGCCTCCACTACCACCACCTCCACCACCAGCATGACCACCAATTACACCACCAGCACCACCTCCTTCACCACTTCCACTTCCATAACCACTAGCATGATCACCACCACCACCATAAGCACTTCCACCACCACCACCACTTCCTCCTCCTCCACCACCAGCATAACCACCATAACCACCAGCTGCTCCTCCATAACCACCCCCTCCTCCTTCTCCTCCTCCACTAGCATATCCACCAGAAGAAGAAGCTGCACCACCACCTCCACCATGACCACCACCACCTCCACTAGCATATCCTTCAGCACCTCCATATCCACCACCACTTACACCTCCATAACCTCCACCACCAGCGTGACCAGCAGGGATTCCTCCATAGTTCAAAAGATTCCGACTAGTAGCATAGCAAATGCTAACACCAAGTAAAAGAAAGAAGAGAGTTGATAAAGCTTTGAGAGAAACCATATTGTGTTAAGTAAAGAAGAGAGACTCAGAAACTGATGAACTAAAATGGAAAGAGCAAAGAGGTATTTATAGTAGTGAGGTTTGGTAAGTTAAGCCGCGTCAAAATGAAGAGTGGTTAAAGCTCACATGCTTACGACCAAAAGTGTAGATTTACTGTCCCTACCATTACTCTCTATTTTCTTCGTTTCCTTTTATAATATTATTCTCTTAATCTTGTTTGCTCGTACGTCAAATCTCAATCGTTAGAAACAAGGTTGGCTCAAAATATTATGTTCAAAAAATTTTAGACTCTATAGACTCAATTTGTATGTAGATATTTGGATGAACTAAGTAGAGTAGAATATTTGAATATAAAATCAAGAATTACAACTATCTTAAGAACTATACACTGCATTTTAAATAATATGTTGATAAAAAATATTATACGTTGTGTAACAACTAAGCAAATGGTAAAATCGCTAATAGAAAAATGACTTTGAGATTATCTTAGATTAAATTCTTTGCATTGCCATTGGTGCAATTACTTAAGACATCTTTAACGGAAAAATAGTTATTAAAAAAGAAGAAGATTTTGACCCTAAAGTTAAAGTAAAATTTAGTTAATTCTATTATGGATTTTGAGCTAATATATACGTGAACACTTCCACTAAAACGATTTAGTATAATTGTAAATCTTTAACTAACAACAATTAGTTTGGTTTTTAGCATTATTAATTTAGAAAATTTAGTTTAAGTAGATTAATCACGTTTTGCTTTCTTTCGTTTCTTTAATATTTTTATCACGCTAGTGGTATACACTAAAATTACTTTTCTGAAAAAATGAAAGTTTTAATGAATATTCTATATGAAAATTATATTAAAGAAATTACGTTTTGAAGACTTGAAAACATGAACTCAAGAGATATAAATAATTATTAAAAAAAATTCTCAGAAACTTTTGATCGATAAATGTTTATTCGAAACTCAAATTCTATTACATTAGGTAACACAATAATCTATAATCGAAATTTTGCAAAGAATATTATACAAGTAGACATTTTTTTTTGGTAAATGGCAAATTATATTGGACCACAATTAGCCAATCCAATAATCAAATTTTTACATAATATAGACAAGAGACTTGATCTTTGGTGGTGTAAATGAGCTGCCTTATGTGGACTTACCGCCTGCCATTAGAGTAAGAGCCATTTGCTACAAGTAGACATTTAACCAACACAAATTTATGAGATATATAGTTTGTTTTGTTAAAAAAGGATTACTAGGGAGTTATAATTTTTAAACATTCACAATATCGTGAAGTAACTCCAATGCCTTAAATAACTCATTCACTTCCAAACCAAATCCTCTTTTGTTTATTCTTATATCTACACCTAAAATCAATTAATGTCTTGTAGATATAAGCAAACTTTTACTTCTTTTACATTACATAATTAGAACTTGGACATTACAAAATTCAACAAACATAGTTTAATTTGGTATGGGGTGATACTTAATTGGGTTATTTAACGATTTAAATGTTACTTGCTATTTTTTTTATAATCCAAATTAAGTAAAATAGCTAAATCAATTTTTGTGGATTTAATTGCTACTCAAATCAATTATTGCCCCTCCCAATTTATATTTTTAATTTAAATTTTGACAGCTAACCATTTCTTTCGTTTCATATTGAGTAATATTTTTTTTTTTAAAAATTACATCAAAAATTAGTTAATGTTTTCAATTTTTAGTATAAAATTAATTATATTTTTAGACCGTTTATATCTTTTTGATCAATTGGTTAAATGATTATTAATATATAATAAAATAATATTTTTAGTAAAAGAATCAATAATTAAATAATTTATAATTTAAGAAACATCATATGTTATAAAACATAGAAAGTATATATCTTCTTTCACCGGATTAACTAATATTTGGAATTTTCAGTAATTTAGGAAAAGCTCTTATAAATAGTTCGGTTGAAAATAAAAAGCTAAAAGGTTAATTTGACTATCACATTTGACATTAGGTAAATAATTCAACTCAGTAGTTTATCCATTCAAAACTTTATAGACTAGTTAATCCAAATAAATGAATAAATAAATATATAGCTATAAATAAATAAAGAATATACATTCACATGTGAAAGATCACTTATATTAACACAATGAATGCATAAATTAATAACATAAAATTTTCTTACGGAAGCTTACTTCTAGAAGATTGCTATTATAAAGTTGAAATAAAATACATGATTATTTAAATGCACGAAATATTGGTATAGAAATTGGTAAGATAGTAGTAAATACGAAAAAATTAAAATAAAGAAACATATAAATGGAATAATGGGTGTGTTGCGTCGTAGCATTGCCACTAAGAAGAACTATCAAAATTTCGAGTCTTTGGTGCTGTCCAGCCAAAGACCACTTCTCTACTTATTATTATGTCGTATATTACATTGTAATAAAATACACATTATTTACTATTTCTAAATACTAATCAGTTTCTGCAAGTGACATTTAGCCTAGTGACAGGTGGTAAATTTATAAAAGGCATGCGCATTTGCACATCCTGGGATCGAGTCCCTCCACTTGCATTTATAAGAACTTGGCTAATGGACCGATCATTTGTGGCCCAATATTGATAAAAAAAATAGTAATCAGTTTCTTAAATAAATATAATAAGAAAACATCATATTCATATTCAGTATTCAAGAAGCGGTGTAAAGATATATGAATCTATTGGGTTCTGAAATTGGATATATAATCAAAAAAATACATATATATATATATAATAAGAATTCACAACGATTCTTGTTAGATTGTGACGCTGTATGTTTGGAAGTTCTAGTGATAATATGACAACAATAAATGTGATTTGTAACTACCTCAATAATCATTTTTTATTATAATGTGAATTGTTTTATCAATAAAAGTATCCAAGTTTCAAACATAGGTACTACTTTTCTGAATTCGAATATTTATTATTTATAATCAAATCAATCGGATAACCATTTGGATATCGATTTAGTTTTAGATAATATCTAATACAGAAATATATTTTGAAAATACCTGGAACTAAAGTAATACTCGCTATTTCGATCCAAGTTTTTGGTTCCAAACCTATTTTAGTGTGAAAACATTGACAAATGAAGAGCTTGGGAATTTGACAATGTCAAAAGGATAAGCACCCAATTTATCCATAATTGATTCCAGCAAACAACAGATTTGTTGCATTGAGATGGAGATTGAGGAGAGTAATGATGATTTATAAGCACACAAACATAGAGATATAAAAATAGGTATATATACAGTTTCATACATAAAGTGGGAGCTCAAATGCGATAAAGGACACTACACACCCTTGTATTTGAAAGATTGGCGTGAAGATGAAGGTAGTGTAGGACCAGTACTACTTCCATAGTGCTCTTCTTCTTTCACTTATCTTCCACGCTTCCCAAATAAAACCTCATTCACTTAATGTTATTCTTTTTGTAGTTTGGATAATCGGTTCAAACAGAAACATTATAAACATTAAGAGGCCAGAGGAATCATATGAATACTTATATTGTCATTGGAATGTGATTTTGTTTCCAAAAACATAACAAAATACTTTTCAGATTTTAGTATTATCACGAACTATGCCCGTATAGTCATTCACTTAGTCTATTTTAATATTACTACGGAACTATGCCCGCAGTCATTCACTTAGTCTATTTTAGTATTACCACAGACTATGTCCGCATAGTCATTCACCTACTCTATTTTAGTACTACCACGGGACTATGTCCGCAGTCATTCACCTAATCTATTTTAGTACTACCACGAAACTATGTCCGCATAGTCATTCACTTAGTCTATTTTCATCGAAACAAATGTACTATCTACATGTGCTGGATTCAATCCTTATAAACAACGCGAATAGTTGAAAAGACAAAACATGATTGTTATTATCAACTATTTTACATAGCATTCTTGTACTTAAGATCGTTATTGAAATAATCACAAAGACAAAAGAGTTTGCTCCCTCACTGACAATGGAGATCATAGTCTGACAACAACAACATAAAGTCCACTATAACTAATTTGGATTCTCTCACACATGACACATCATTGAAGCTATTTTTCACAAAACAAAAATATGGAAAGAAATTAAACCAAAGTGCGTATAGGGTTTTTTAGGCAATAAAAAGCCGCAAAAACAAATAAAAAATGTCTCCTTTGGCTACTTTTCCTACCACCACTTCATAAACACAAGGTTTCATAGTTGAACAATTGAATAATCGAAAACATATAATCTGTGAAAACATTTTCATAAATTAATAATTACACAATACTTAAACACGAGATTGTGAGTTACATTAAGATGAATGACAATTTGTTGTGTTTAATTCTAATCATATATTTAACATATATATCCAAAATGTTATAATTTTGAAGATATCTTTAACTGAATTGTCAATAATCATCAATCCAATCGATCATTACAATATTAGACATCTTTATTCTCAAAACATAACACCAAAGATTGAATTTTGAGCTAGTCCCATTGAATCAATCAATCTTCAATCATTACAAGAAGACACAAAAAGCTTCAATTTCATCAAGAACAGAGCTAAACCTTGGTCTATTCTTGTCTTGCTTGTGAGCTCCTTCCATGTCTCCGAGTTTTCGAAGTAATTGACACTCGATGTTTGACTCAGATACACTTAACTTTTTATCTTCAATAGGCTTATTATGGGCTTTTAAAGTAACCTATATTGGGCTTTAAGGCCTACATAGTTTAAATATATATTTTTCAAGTAATGCGCCGAATCACAAGACTGTCTATAGTCTACATATATTGACCCAATTCCAAAATAGCAATGGTCCGATCACTCTAAGAAATAAATTATTAGTAGCACTGTGGCAGCATTATTTTTTTTCTTATGTGTGGAGTAAATTAAAATTGTTTAGATAAAATGTTATTAGAGGTTGAGTACAGGTGGTCTAGTGGTGTAATCACTTTATAAATCTTTAAAGTACCAGAGATTATCTTTAAAGCACCAGAGATCGAACCCTCTACCTGCAGTAGTAAGAGTGAGATTTAAAAGTCAGTAAACTAGTTGACAAAAAAAATCTAACTATTTGAATTCCTAAAATATAGAGAATCTTTTTATATTACCATATAAAACTTGTTCTTCATATGAAAAAGCAATTCAATTAACTTTCAATCAATAGTTGGTTTCAGCTGTAAAAGTAAAAACAATTAAGTGATGAATTAAAACCATAAACTATAAATATATACACGCTCCTTTCATATTTTCTAAATATTATCTTACTCGAGTGGCTGGTAGTAACTCGACTTAATACAATTCATTTGCACAACCAGAAATCGAATCTTTCCACCTATAATATGTAAGAATTTGATTATTAAACCGGCCAGTTGTGGTTCGATATAATTTGTGGTTGAAATTTTTTTTTTATGAAATCCGTACCGAAGACTTGAGAAATAAATATTGACTAATAAGTCAACGGTTGACTAAAATAGCCACAATCGTAAGTCAACGGTCAAAGCAATAAAAGCCGCAAGTAACAGCAACACAATGCAGATTCGTTTTACCGTTTAGTTTGGTTCACATTATTATTAACCACATAAAATTTTCACTAAATCTAGAAAATAATCTTTATATTTCTCATTTATTTACTTTGAAATCATCCATTACATATGGTTTTTGGAGTCCATAATTACCCATTGGCCCCATAAAATAATACAAAAGTCTGTGTGAAAAGATATATATTTACGCGTCAATATGCCGTGCCGTGTCACATTGTTTCACTTTATTATATACAAATATAAGTGTGTATATATATTTTATATAATATTAATTAATATAAATTTATATTATGTACGGTATCTAGATTTTTGTTAACTTTATATAACTGTTTTGAGATATGATTGAAAACATGAAATATGAGCAAATGTTGTAGGTAATTTAGCATATGATTAAAAACATATTATAGTTTCATATTCTTAATGGAATTTATCAGTTTGGTGTCTTTTAGTTGCAGCCTACAAATTTTGTTTGCTTTAGCTAATAATATTAAATTGTCCACCTTCATAATTTGATTGCAACATACAAAACTAATTATATAAAAAATATTATATCAAGGGCGGTATTAGTTTAATTCAACTTCCCTTTCAGATAATGCATGTTGGAATAATTAGTATTGACTTTGCAAAATAAATTTCCATAACAATGAACTAAATTGACACATTAATACTCAAAATCAAATAATAAAACACAAAACTGTAATTTGTAATCACTCGTCTTTAAACCTAGATTTGTGCAATAATCTCCTCCTGATTTTATTATAGCAATTAACAACAAATATTGATTACGGTAAGAAGTTTTAATCACCCATTTTTACTACTCCATTATTACTCTTTTTATTGTGTCTAGCAAATTCTATTTCAAACTCATACTTAAAACATGTAATATTAAATCATTAAGTAATTTTATGTTTTAAAACATAAATAATATATGATGTAATATCAAATTTAATTAATGTACTTTTGAAAAGACATATACATTAGTGTCACATTAATTGTGAGTGGGTAGGTTAATGGATAATTAATTTTATTATAATGAGACTATACTTAGGTGAACCAACATCATTAGATTTTATTATGCTATTATATTGTTAGTTAATTATACTTTTTTTTTATCTTAACGATAGATTTGACATATATGATCAAAATCCAGGAGAATGCCAATATAGTTGAGCCTTTGTGAGATATTCATAATTAGGCAATGAAAATTTCACAAATAAGGATATTATTGGTGACTTAAAATGATCTTATAATTTCTTCATTTTTTCCTAATTGCAAGCATAACTTTGGCTTAATAAATCATTAAGTATAGAGTATTTGATGAATGTTGTAAATTAAATTTTACAATTGCAATAATGGAGGCTAACTTTCTCGACTTGGGGAATATCTAATACAATAATTAAACAAATTTTGAAACTTTTCAGAAATATAAATATCTAAAAACCTCTAACAAAACAATAAATGTGATGACTTTATAACAATTTAAATGTTTTTCTAATATAAAAATAAAAAAAGGAAAAAATTTGACGAGATTCATTAGTATATTTGGAGAAAAATATTCTAAAATAATAATGAGAGAGATAAGAACAAAGGACAGAAATATATTTAAAAAATACAGAAAAAGAAAGAAATAATCAAATCAAATAGAAAATTCCAAAGAAAGGCCAAAATGGTTCCTTGAACCCAACGCATCTTAGGTTCGGGTTTTAGGTTCGGTATTAGGTTTGGACTTTGTCGACATTGTGAGGATAAGAAAGAAGACTCTTTTTTTCTTCTTCTTCTCTCTTATTAAGTCTAAACTCTCTCTCTCTTAATAAGAAACTTCTTTTATATATCTATATATTATCACATTGTTTGAGATTCTATTTTCCATTGTTAATTCAATAGCTTTTGTTCTCTGTTTATAACGTCTACTCTCTGTATTCATACGAATCAAAATTTCGTTTTTCTCAATCTCTACTCATTTATTTTAGATTATATGATTTGGGTTCTGATTGAATTGGTATTCAAATTTGTTATCGTTTTCGATTGTTGAAAGTTTTTTCTTTAGTGCAAATAACAATGCTTGAATCCAAACAATGTTCTTTGAAAATTCAGATCTTTATATCCTTAACTGTTTCATTTTCTGTGTCATGAAGAACCAAGCTTGAAGCGTTTGAATAATGTAGTTGGTAGATTAGGGTTTTAAATTACTGGAAGTGGAGAAGAAGAACTTTGGGATTAATAATCGGATCTTCTTCGAACTAGATTCACGGCTTAATATTTGATTCCGTACTTGTCACCGTTCGAATTGCCTTTTTCAAAAATATTTGTATTTTAAACTTAAGAGAATCATATTCTGCAAAACGAATTTGGAGATTACTATTTATCTTTGGTTCCAAGATTATTATTGTTGAATTTTAAACCATTAAAGTCAAGAGTCTCCTTAAGTGGAGGAGACTTTTCATATGCAGAAGTCAATGGTGTGTCTGGTAATTTGTTTCTTAAGTTATATAGGAGGATGACTAATGTGTAATGTTGTAAATGGTTTTTCATTCACAGGAAGAAGAGAATCAATGGCCTCCATGGCTGAAACCTTTACTCAATGAACGCTATTTTGTTCAATGCAAGTCTCATAAAGACTCAAAGAAAAGTGAATGCAATATGTATT
>JAKUCM010008223.1:0-15118 GCA_023374145.1 Lepidium sativum
TCTGTTACAAAAGAGTAATGACCTTGATCTTTGAAGTGACACGTTGCAAACACTCTCCCACCAATTTTCCATAATAATAAATTATTTTACCTTTAATTTTTTTTTAAAAATTTTATCTCTAAGTTTGTATATGTATATCACAATTTGGTTTAAAATTAATCAATTATTTCTTACAGTAATAACTAGTACTATAATCATTTAAAACTTCGTTTCTACCTTAAAATGGTGTATTTAGAAAAATTTACAATTTATCTTATGATGGTAATGTACAAGCATGCAAAACACAATGAAATATTTTGTGAACTTAAACTAACATTAATTAATTGATGACAGAAGAAGAAAACTATATAAAAAAATAATAAGTTCATGTCATGAGAATTGCAACAAAAGTTTTCCAACAAATTTTAAAACAACACAAAATAAAGTGAAGAAAGAGTAAATTGTCATCATCAAAATTTAGATTAGCAAAATTTGATCTAAGAAAATATCCCTAATTAAGAAACCATAATTATTGGAAAAATTAAAAAGGTATTAATATCAAATAAGCTGTCTGAAATCTGGGCCAATGTTGTGGTGGATCAAGTAATCATCACCGTCTGATGAAACATCGAAAATTATAGCAGTGTCCGTACCATGATGGTGATGTATGAACTCATGGTGGGCCTTACTCATCTCCTTCTGTCGCCTGAGTTCCATAACTTTCCGATGAGAATTCGAGTGTTTTGTTAGGACAAACGTCGGACTCGCTGCTGGCCGATACTCTGGCACTAGACGTCCCGATTTGTACCTTACACCGCACGCGTTGCATAGCGTTTTTGGGCCCATTGGGCCCGTCCGCCATTGGGGCGTCTTATCAGTGGCGCAGTGGAGACATCGTCTCTCCTTTGCGCCAGATTCAGGCGAAGAAACATCCTTCTTCCGCCGAATTCCTCCTTCGATGGCTTGCTTTTTACCGACGTGAACGTTCAACAAAGGCGGCGAAGTCGGTGGAGATAATTGGTGGTTGGAGAGAACTGTTTCACCGGTGAAAGGATTGTCGTAAACAGCTTCCATGAGAAGCCCACGTGAAGCCCAATTACACGCAGCGGCGCGTGAACGTTTGCTCCTTGCTTTGGCTGGAACTGACACATCGGTAGTGAAAATCGGACTGCTGCTATATGCGTTCTCAGAGCCCGGTTCGGATTTCTGGTCGGGTCGGGTCTTGAAACCGGATATCAACTGGAGCTTGTGTACATCTTCAGGCGAGAACGATTCCTCCACGAAGTTGGAGAGCCACTCCAATTCAGCCAAATCATCAGACTGAAATAAACAAAAACACAAATTATTAACTTTGGTTTTAGTAATTACCAAACAAAACTTATTTTTCTCTAAATCACTTTAACATACCGGTACACAAAGGTCACCGGAGAAGCTAGTATCACCGTGGACATTGGGGAGGTCGGCGGCAGTGAAGTTAGAGGTGTCGGTGATTGTGGTGGTGGTTGTGTTGGAATCAGCAACGACATCGTTTTTTTCGTCATCATCGTTAGAGAAATCAACCAAAAGATCATCAACAGCAAAATGATCAGCAGCTGAATGAAAGAATTCATGAGCTTCTTCTTCCATGTTTTCCGATAAAGTATCGTCGGAGGTCTTTGGAGAGAGAGAGGAGGAGAGAGTGAAGTGAGAAGAAATATGAGTTTAAAAAGGAGCAAAGTTAGAGAAAGTTATGGTCTGTAAAAAACGTTTTTTTTTTTTTGTAAATTGATTGCGCTTGAGAAGGGGAAAAGAGACATCTTAATCGGAATTTGAAGAGGACAATGCATATCTTCTCGGAATTTTGTTTTTTTACACTACTTAATTTTCCTATTTTTGTTTATTGTAAATTGTATTTATTATGTGATTTGTTTCTTTAGCAATTATTTTGTCAAACACATGTGAAATACCAAGACATAATGAATACACATAGACCTATAATTTTGATTTCTATTATGGAATTATTATATATATATATATGGATAACTAAAATTGGTTAACCAATTTGCAATTAAAATTGGTTAATCCGAATTTCATACTAAATAATCGGTTTAAAAATTTTAAGATTGGTGAGAAGGTAAATTAGTTTTCTAGGGAACAACTTTAGCCTCGAATTAAATAGTAACACTTGGTCGCCTAGCGTGATTTTTTTGTGTGCAATCTTTTTGTCGTGGAAGACTTTTGTCATTTCCTTGTACACTTTTGAGCTCTCGTAGGCTTCAAGTCTGTCATCTTCTAACTCATGCAAGTTCATGAGTCTTTTCTCTTGAGCAGTTTGGAGATCAAAATGTAGTCCACTGGGACGAAAATGTAGCGATTCCCATGAGATGGTGGATTGAAAGGCCCCATGTAGTCGATCCCCAGCATCTAAATATCTCAACTTCTAAAATTGGGTTATGTGGCATCTCGTTCCTTCTGCTGATATTACCCATTCTCTGACATGGATCACACTTGGAAATGAAATTCTGAGTGTCCCTGAACACTATCGGCCACCATAACCCTGATTGCAAAATCTTATGAACTGTCTTGAATGTATCAAAACGTCCAATGTAAGTACACCCATGACAATGCTCCAAAACACCTTGAACCTCTTCTTCTGCTATGTACCTTCTGAATAAATCATATGCTCCCTTCTTGTATAAGTAGGGTTCATCCCAGAAGTAGTGGTTGACGTCTTTGAAAAACTTCTTCCTCTTATAGGCGTCCAAACAGTTAGGCACTTCACCCACGACTAAGTAACTGACCAAATCCGCATACCAAGGTAGAGTTGATCCAGCTAGCTTTTTGTTGATTTGAGAACAATTTTCTTCTGCTCCCAAATTCATGAGTTGCTCTTCTGGCATTGAGTCATCAATAGGGGTCGAGTCCTTAATCATCATTCGTGACAGGTGATCTGCAACTCCATTTTCCACTCCAAGTTTGTCCACAATCTCTAAGTCAAACTCTTGCAGCAGCAGTATCCATCTCAGTAGTCTTAGCATGGCGTCTTTTTTCTTCATAAGATATTTCAACGATGCGTGAGCAGTGTGAACAATAATCTTGGATCCCACCAGGTATAATCTGAATTTTTTCAAACGCAAAAACTACAACAAGGAGTTCCTTTTTTGTGGTGGCATACTTGGCTTGGGCGTTGTCTAGAGTCCTGCTGGCATAGTGTATCACGTTCAACTTCTTGTCCTTTCTCTGACACATGACTGCTCCAACAGCAAAATCGCTTGCATCACACATGATCTCGAATGGGAGATCCCAGTCTGGAGTTTGGACTATTGGAGCAGATATCAGCGCCTCTTTGATCTTAAGGAAAGCTTCGAGACACTCGGGGTTGAAATTGAACTTGACCTCCTTGCATAGTAGGCTCGTCATGGGCCTTGCAATTTTGGAGAAATCTTTGATGAATCTTCTATAGAACCCAGTGTGACCCAGAAAACTTCGAATATACTTCACTGTCTTAGGAGGTTGCAGCTGAGTCATGACCTCAATCTTTGCTTTGTCAACCTCAATACCCCTCTCAGATATCTTGTGCCCCAACATTATCCCTTCTTGAAACATGAAGAGACATTTTTCCCAGTTTAGCACAAGGTTGGTCTCCACGCACCTGTTAGGCACCCTGCACAAATTTGACAAGTAAGAGGACTAGGAAGAGCCATAGACGGAAAAATCGTCCATGAACACCTTGACTACATCCTCAATCAAATCCGAGAAAATAGAATTCATACAGTGCTGAAATGTAGCAGGAGCATTGCATAACCTAAACGGCATGCGTTTGTAAGCAAAAGTGTCATAAAGGCAAGTAAAAAATAGTTTTTTCCTGATCATCCGGGTGTATATGGATTTGAAAGAACCCGCTATACCTGTCAAGGAAACAATAATACTTTTTACCAGACAACCTTTCCACCATCTCATCAATAAAATGCAAAGGGAAATGGTCTTCCCTACTAGATGAATTCAACCTCCTATAGTCTATACACATCCTATGCCCCGTTATGGTTTTAGTGGGTATTAGTTCATCTTTATCATTCTTAACCACTGTAATACCCCCTTTCTTAGGAACACATTGCACAGGCAAGACCCACTTACTATCAGAGATTGGATATATAACATCAGCGTCTAACAACTTAAGTATCTTTTTTTTAACCACTTCTTTAAGGTTCGAGTTCAATCTCCTCTGGGGCTCTACACTAGAATGAGATTCATCTTCTAAGTGTATCTTATGCATACAAAAACTTGGGGAAATTCCTCTAATATCCTTAAGCGTGTATCTTATGGCTTTTCTAAAACGTTTAAGCTCATTCAAGAGCATACTCAATTCATCATCATTCAAGGCGTCATTTAAAATCACAGGATAAGTAGAATTGGGGCCTAGAAAAGCGTACCTTAGCCCTGTATGAAGTGGTTTAGTTCCACTTTGGGTGCCATGAGCTCAGACCAGTCATTAGCAACGTCAGGTGCAGCACATTCAAGCACTTGCAGCTTGAGTCTCTGTCTCGAGTCTTGCTCAGATACACTCGAGTCCAATGCCTCAATCACTGCTGAACTCTTGACGGGTCCTGTGACAATCCAACAGTTTGGCATAGCGTTCAACTTCCATATTTAGGTACCCCTCAGCGGCTGGATTTGTTAGAGCAACTTGCAGTTGATCTTCTGCTGTCAATTCTTCTAACAGCTCATCAGCAAGAGTGTCCATCTCGTGCACTGAGAACACTTGACCTTCGATCGTTGGTTTCTTAATTGCATCATTGATGTTGAATTTCATTCTAAGATTTGGACCCAGATTCAGCTCAATGACTCCATTCCTAACATCAATTAGCGCGCCCGCTGTGGCCAAGAAGGGTCTTCCGAACAACAGATGGTCCTTAGGTTCTTCTTCCATCTCCAAGACAACAAAATTTGTTGGTATCTCAACTCCCCCCCACCTTCACAGGAAGGTCTTCTAGGATGCCATGAGGGACTCTCATTGACCTATCTGCCAGAATCAATGAGATTTTGCAGGACTTGTAATCAACAAAGCCTGACCTTTTCGTGACTAAAAGCGGCATGAGGTTGATTGAGGCGCCTAGATCGCATAGACACTTTCTAAATGATAAGGGTCCAAGCGAGCATGGGCCTGTGAAGGTTTCAGGATCACCAAGCTTTTTCGGCTCAACTTTTCTTTATATTATGGCGCTAATCTCATGTGTCAGTACGACCATACCCTCGACTGCTTGAGTTCTCTACTTAACTACATCCTTGAGAAATTTCTGGTATGGAGGCATTAACATAAAATCGTCAAAAATTGGAATCTTCACCTCAATGTCTTTCATCTGCTTATCGAATAGCGCCTTGTACTTCTCAGTAAGCTCCTTCTTGAACCTTTGGGGAATGGGTAATTGGGGTTTATATGGTGGAAGAACAAATGGTTTACTCATCTCTAGGGTTCTTCTAGGTGGATGAGCGTCAACCTGATCATCCTCCTCGTCAGGAATATGTTCATCTTCAGTTATGAAGTGGACATGTTTGTGTTGTACTTGCAGCAACCTATCGATTTTGTCCAACTTGAGGTTCAGGGCCTTTAGTTCCTTTCTACTGACTGTGTCTGTGTCCACTGTGTTTCTAACCGTCCGGTCGTAATCCTCATTAGACTGCCCATTTGCCTGTGCCATATTTTCCACTAGCTGCCAACCTTCAGTGACATCTTGGTTAAGGAAATTTCCATGGATGGCGTTATCCAATAACTTACGTGTGTTAGGGTGAACTCTTATGTAGAGATTGTTGAGCAGAGTCTCATCAGGGTATCCATGATGTGGGCACTGAGAATGATAATTCTTGTACCTCTCCCAGGCTTCAGCAAAGGTTTCAGTTCTGCTGGGTAAAGGTAGAGATGATGTTTCTCAACTTTTCAGTTCGAGAATTGGAAAAGAATTTGGCAAAAAACACAGATTTGCAAACTTCCCATGAAGTGATGGAGCCTTACGGTAAGTGCTTCTCCTAGACATGGGCTTTGTCTCCGAGAGAAAACGGGAACAACCTCAGTTTGAATGCATCATCACTCACTCCATTGAGCCTTTGCAACCCACAGAGCCGCTCAAATTCGTCCAAGTGATCAAGCGGGTCTTCAGAAGGTAGGCCCTGAAATTGCCTATTTTGGATCATAGATATGAGACTGCTCTTGATCTCGAAGTTGTTGTTCGTTATGGCTGGGGGAACAATCTCACGTCTTTGGGTGTAAGTACTTGGTGCATCTCCAGCTCCTATTATTCGCGGTTTCCTCTGTGGAGGCTGGTCCACATGAGGAATGTGTGTGTTCGACTCTGTGTCTGCATTCATTAGCACTCGCTCTGTAAGCATACTATAGACTTGGTTTCTCTACGGCCTTAACTCATGTGGTAGTTGGTTAATGTTGTCAAGAGGCTCGAGAAGATTCAGATTTTCTTCTGAACGTGTCTGCATAAACTGAGTGAAATCAAACTGAGCAGTAAGATCAAGTTGACGTACTGGAGGTTGTAATCACCTGAATCAGATCACAAAACACAGTGCCACAAGTGAGTATGTAACGAAGAGTAAAAAAAACTTGAGCTTAGAAAGTTAACAATCCTAATTGTAACTAGCAGAGACCCATTAGGCAACAGCGCCAATTTGATAACAGGATTTTTACTCTATTGTCAAATCCTATTATACTTATATGTCGGTTGTAGTATAATAGGTGTCAATCCACCTAGGAATGTAATTATCAATCAGGATGCAGTTAACTACTCTAAAGTGCATAAAATGCTATGAATGAGGATGCAAATCTACCTAAAATATGTTGCTAAAATGGTCAAAATATGAACATATCAATGACATAGATAATTACAAGTTTGTTTCATCTCGTGAAGTTGTCTTCTGTGAAGATGTGTATCCTTTTACTGATACATTAACCCTCAGTTAAGTTTTAGTTTCTCTTGACTGTGTTTTAGATTTGGATTGGATGCTTGAGAGAGGCATTTGTGACAGGGGGAGCTTTGTGGCTGACATCACGAACAATTCGCCTGATACTGTTTCCACTACGAGTGTATCTCATGAAACCAATTCAAGTGATGAATTGGCTGACACAGAGACAGTCAATTGAGCCAATGGATTCTTTGCCCGTGGCTCTAGTTCATTGTACGTTGTCTAGAGCTCAAAAACCTTCTGTTAGGCTAAAAGACTACTATCAATATGCGGTTAAATTTGAACCCACTAAGATGGTTGCAGAACAATGATAATAGGATTTTTACTCTATTGTCAAATCATATTATACTTATATGTCGGTTGTAATATAATAGGTGTCAATCTAACTGGGAATGTAATTATCAAGATGTAGTTAACTACTCTAATTCAAGCCAATCAAAGTGTGGTTTCTCTAACAACCTAATTCGAACCTTTAAAACGAAAATAAACAAAGTAGTGTAGTTGTAAATAATTCAAACACAGCAATGAATAGTAGAGTATCAAACAGAATTAACGCAGGGTGAGGAAGCAGGATCCTGAGGAGTGAGTTTCATGGGTCAACGTGACTCTTAAGCTAACTAGACGCTTGATATCACTCAATAGAGCTAATCTCTAGGCAACGAGAACACAAGTAATGAATCCACTCCTGTGGTAAACAAACTCGAATAGACTACTAACAGACTCTGTCGCCATAGGCGTTTAATAATCTAGTCGGAATGAATGATCAACTCGCAACCTATTAAGCGAGAGGAAGAAAGGTCAGTGATTTCGGTCCGAATAAGAGTTCCTAATTTTGTCTAGCAACCTATTAAGCGAGATCTACGGCGGAGAAACACAAAAATAAGGTAAACAAGTCACTTTCATGAACATGAAATCTCAACCTACTAAGATCTAACCCAACTCTCTTTGGAGATTTCTCAGTAGGTTGGCAGTATGAACAAGTTCTCAAATCAACCAACTAACAACCTAAACGGTCAATCTCTTGGGACAGGAATGTTAGCCCTAACTGCACCTAGGCTTAGAACCCTAAAACTTCTCATGTGATCAAGATGAAACAAACATTAAGATCAAACAGATAGCTAGATATATACATCAAACGCCTAAACAAGCTGAAAACCCAGAATTGAATCTAGATCTACCCTCTTCCTCATGAGACCCTCATGGATCTACTCATTCATGATAACGAACATAAGCCCCGAAATTGCAGTAAGAGGCATGAATAGAAAGAGCTTGGAAGCCAGACCTAAGAAAATAGGCCTAACTCCTTCACATTCTTAGCACATCAAACCAGACCTAAGAAAGTAGTAAAAACGAAGGCAAAGAGGATAAAGAGAAAACACTTTGTTGAATTAAAAGATTGTTTAATAGCTAGGGTAAAAGTTGTTTTTGCTTTTTCGCATAAGAGGTATTTATAGAACCCCAAAACAAAAAAAAATCCCTAATTCGAGTCAGCATCTGACAAGGACGGGTTAAAATAAAGAAGAAGTTGGGTGCTGCTTCAGTGGTGCGCGATGGTCCATACAGGCGAGCTGGATCAGGCACAAGCGAGCTAGGGCTTTAGGACTCACTCGTTAGTCTGCTGGCGAGCTGGACTGGTGAGTCGGTGGTGGCTGACGAGTCAAGCCTTCGGTTTTTTCAGCTTTGTTGCATGCACTCGCCGGTGTGTTGCGAGTCAGAGGGGTTGAGTCTGATTGTGTTCCAGCTTTCTAGGCCTTCAATCTGGGACATTGAGCCTTAAACTCAGCTTTGTAGTCCTTAGGCCAATTTTATGTCAAAATGCTCCAAATCCAGCTCTTTTAAACCTAAGTGTCTCTAAATGCATGATATATGCGAAAATGCTCATTAGCGACTCTAAAGTGCATAAAGTGCTATGAATGAGGATGCAAATCTACCTAAAATACCTTGCTAAAATGGTCAAAATACGAACATATCAATGACATAGATAATGACAAGTTTGTTTTGTCTCGTGAAGTTGTCTTCCGTGAAGATGTGTATCTCTTTACTAATACATTAACCCTCGATCAAGTTTTAGTTTCTTGACTGTGTTTCAGATTTGGCTTGGATGCTTGAGAGAGGCATTGCTGACAGGGGAGCTTTGTGGCTGACATCACAAATAATTCGCCTAATACTGTTTCCACTGCGTGTGTATCTCATGAAACCAATTTTGATAGCGTTGTTAATGATGAAAATGTCTCAGGTACAATCTCAAGTGATGAATTGGCTGACACAGAGAGAGTCCTCGAGCCAATGGATTCTTTGTCGGTGGCTTTAGTTTGTTGTACGTCGTCTAGAGCTCAACAATCTTCTGTTAGGCTAAAAGACTACTATCAATATGTGGTTGAATCTGAACCCACTAAGATGGTTACAGAATAATGATAACAAGATTTTTACTCAATTGTCAAATCCTGTTATACTTATATGTCGGTTGTAGTATAATAGGTGTCAATCCAACTGGGAATGTAATTATCAATCAGGATGCAGTTAACTACTCTAATTCAAGCCAATCAAAGTGTGGTTTCTCTAATAACCTAATTCGAACCTTTAAAACGAAAATAAACAAAGCAGTGTAGTTGTAAATAATTCAAACAGAGCAACGAACAGTAGAGTATCAAATAGAATTAACGCAAGGTGAAGAAGAAGGATCCTGAGGAGTGAGTTTCATGGGTCAACTTGACTCTTAAGCTAACTAGGCGCTTGATATCACTCAATAGAGCTAATCTCTAGGCAACAAGAACACAAGTAATGAGTCCACTCCCGTGAAAAAAAAAACTCGAATACACTATTAACATACCCTATCGCCATAGGCATTTGATAATCTAGTCGGAATGAATAATCAACTTGCTTAGCGTCGATTCACACCTCAGACATTCGATCCCTCGAGCTGAGCATGTGAATCTCTGAAGTGGTTCAGTCAGACGCTCTACCAAACACCCATCAGTGCTAGAGTGTCTCGGAACAAGCCTCAGTTGATCAAAATGAAGCTAGTGATGATAACACCAAATCATAAAAGATTTAAATAAATCTAACCCTAAGCGCCCTAGAAAACCTAAGCGTCACGCAGACCTAACTCATCCTCAAGAACCCTAGGTGACTACTCAGAACCCATGAATTTAACAACAAGCACCAATTCAAAGTTTAAATGCATCAATAAAGAATTCAAACAAAGTATGAAATCAACGCTGAATGTAAAACTGAATTGCATAAAAATAAACTCGAAATCAGAAGGGTGCGTTTTAATACAAAGCTCTAAGTTTGCAAGGAAAATCAATTGTAAAAAACTAGGGTTCGGGTTTACAACATGTAAGAATATTTATACTAAACTTATAGCAAAACCCTAGATAGACTCGGCCAAAGATGAAGTGGATTTTAGCCTCAGTTTGGCCCAATAGTGAAAAGAGTAGTAGTGCGTTTGAGCTGGCGCATGTGAGTAGGAACTCGATTTAAGCTCGAGTGTGTGAACTCAATCTGGCGCGTGTGAGCTCGAGCTGGCACGTGAGTGAGCTCGATCTGGCGCATGTTAGCTCGAGTTGGCGCGTGAGTGAGCTCGAGCTGGCGTGTATTTGGGCTCAAGCTGGGGCTCCTCCTTGTCAAAAACAGACTCGATCGTGCCCGCTTCCAGTACCTGAAAACTCACAAAACGTAGTATGTATGCAGATGCATGTGAATGTGTATGAATGAGACTATCTAGACTCCAACTATATGAGAATGTATCAGAAATGTATGTATAATATACCTAAATGATGCTCCTAATACGTGCTAAAAACGTGTATATCAAACAAGGTAAGTCCGTGTACCCCTTAACCAGTTTTGTTTCTGATGAAAAAATTTCATCTTCCCACATGGCTTACTTGACAAAGATATTGGAGACAGTTGAACCAAAGCGATTTGAAGAAGTAGTAAAGATCGAAGTGTGGAATAACGCTATGACAAAGGAGACTATTGCTTTGAAAACATAGAATACTTGGGACATAGTGGATTTCCCTCTAGAAAGGGTTGCATTCAGATCTCAATGGGTGTATAAAACCAAGTACAATTCTGATGGTAAAGTCGAAAGATATAAAGCAAGGCTGGTGGTTCTTGGAAACAATCAAGTGGAAGGTGAAGACTATTCTGAAACCTTCGCACTAGTGGTTAAGATGACAACTGTTCATTCCCTCCTTCGTCTTGTTGCCGCAAAAGGATGGGATGTCTGTCAAATGGACGTGAACAACGTCTTTCTTCACGGCGACTTGGAAGAGGAAGTGTACATGAACCTTCCTCTAGGCTTTCGACACTCACATCCAAAGAAAGTTTGTAAGTTAAGGAAGTCTCTTTATGGCTTAAAGCAGGCGCCTCGCTGCTGGTTCATGAAGTTATCCGACTCGCTGCTGCAGTTTGGTTTTAAACAGTCATATGATGACTACTCTTTCTTCTCCTACACTAAAAATGGAAAAGAGATTCGAGTGTTAGTGTACGTTGATGATCTCCTTATAAGAGGGAGTGATGGTTATTTTGTGCAGCGCTTTAATGACTACATGAGCAGCTGCTTCTCTATGAAAGATCTAGGAAAGTTAAAGTATTTCTTGGGGATCGAAGTCAATAAAGGAAGTGATGAGTTCTTTCTATCGCAGAGAAAATACGTTCTCAACATTGTTTCAGATAGCGGGTATCTAGGATCAAAACCAGTGGGGACTCCTCTCGAGCAAAACCACAAATTAGCTGAAGATGATGGACCGTTACTGACTCATCCCACCAAATATCGTAGACTAGTTGGTCGCCTTATATACTTGACGAACACAAGACCTGACTGCAACTACTCTGTCCATGTTCTGTCTCAATTTAGGCAGAATCCAAGAGAAAATCATTGGTCTGCAGCATTGAGAGTAGTGAGATATCTAAAAGGTTCGCCTGGAAATGGAATAGTGTTGAGTTCTTCTTCAGATTTGTCCTTGACAGTGTGGTTCTCCAGTTGCTTGGAAGATGAAGAAGCAGGATATTGTGTCACATTCTTCTGCGGAGGTTGGATACAGAGCCATGGCGGCAGCTCCCTAGGAAATAAAGTGGTTTCAAAGACTCTTGATAGAACTTGGCATTGACCATCCAGAGCCAGTGAAGCTGTTCTGCAACAGCAAAGTTGCCATTCATATAGGTACTAGTCCTGTCTTCCACGAGCGTACAAAGCACATCGAAATCGACTGCCACTCGGTTCGAGATGATGTATGAGACAGAGACATTAGCCGTCATCATGTTCGAACAACATAGCAACTGGCAGATATAGTGACGAAAGCCTTGGGACGGGAACAATTTCATTTTCTCTTAGCCAAGTTGGGTGTCTCCAATGTACACACTCCAACGTGAGGGGGAATATTGGAGGATCGAGTGGCACTCAAGGGAGGAGGTGTTGCAAGTGATTGTACAGAGCTGGTTTGGCTTGCTTAATTCAATTTGTTCTTCGATTTTCTTTAATTTGGTTGAGCCGGTTTGGTTTTCTGTAAACCGGGCTCAATTTAATCTTTGTATAAATATTGGTTAAGAAACCTGAGATAGGCACAAAATTATTTTACGAAATAGATTTCAATTGTGGTTAACAATCATTTCTTCATATGGCTTCACGATTGAATCATTCTATGTTATAAAGTTAATCATAATTTTCTGGATTTTGGAATCCTAAATTATTAGGTAAGTCTTCGATTTTGGGAATTTACGTTCCATTAGGAATTTGTATGACTGTTGAGACCGAAACTGAAAAGAAGAGGCAAATTTCCACCAGCAGGAAGGATAATGCGCCCACATGATTGGTAGGAAGATGGGTGATCCATGGTCCAAAAGAAGATATTGCTGAAGGGTCACTCAAGACTCATGCATGTGTATTATACATCATTTAATTTTGTCTTAAAGTTCTTCCTAGATTTACATATCACGATTAAAGAGCATCTTTAGTTACAATCATACTTACTTGCAAGAGTGACGACACTAGTTATCAACATTGCTAAAAATTCAAGTAAAAGAAAAATAAAAAATTTCTACTTAATTTTCTGCATGAGACCGATTTACTTAGACCATGTCCATCAATTAGAACCCCATTAGGGGTTCTAAATATTATTATATTGAAAAAAATATCATATGTTGAATTTAAAAGTCTTTGGAGGAGTTGTTAAATTTTTTGGTGTCCATTAATAGAACTTTTAATGGGGTTTTTAATCATGTGAGTTAATGAACACCAACAAGAATCATGAACGATTTAGTAACTTGAAAGTGAATAGACTTAACCAACATAAAGTCCACATAAAACATAATATGATACATAAAAGCCACTACCAAAAGACATAATCTGATACATGAAAACCACTACAAAACATACATAATCTGTTTTACATAATAAACATAAACTGAAAGCCAAAATAGACATAATATATTTTATATAACAACATAAACTCATGAATTCAACATATCATTAATCAATTTGTCCTTCAAAGCCATTTCCATAACAGAAAAGTGGCTCTATTTTTGCTAATAGACTAACCAACAGTTTGTTTTTTGACAGCTTTTCTTTTATTAGTAAATCTTTTTGTTTTATCTCCCACATGTTCTGAAACTCAACCAAAGTTGAGCCTTCTCCACCCAATTTATGTGCCTTGTGACCTGCCCTTAAAGCCTTTGATTTTGCAGCCTTCACACCAGGTGGACGTACTTGCTCTTCCTTAATGCACATTGCAGCAGATGTAGCTGAACTTCCAGTACCATCCTCTGTCTTCCTCTTCTTAGAGGATCCAGTCCTTATAACTACACACCACTTCTGGTCATGTCTAAGCTCCCTCCACGCATGCTCTAGAGTAAACTTGCACTTGTGATCATTGAAGTAGATATGATGTGCCAACTTCATGACATCATTATCATTATGTCCACTGCTTTTCTGAGAAGATGCAGCCTCAAAGCAACCAACGAATTTGCAGACAGAATCATTGATCTTTGCCCACCTTTGCTTACAGTTACTTGGCTCTCTCTTTGGCAGACCAACAAGCTTTGGACTAGAAGAAAAGTAGGCTGCAATCCTTTCTAGAAAGCTTCAGCTTTCTGCTCATTACCAACTACAGGATCCTTTTTGGTGTTTAGCCAAGCACTAATGAGCACCACATCTTCACATGGAATCCACTTCCTTCTTAATTTTTGGCATCAGATTCAGTTGTAGACTCACCCCATTGACTGCTAAACATAACTAGTTTGGATTCACCAAGCTCAATACTTAGTGAATCTATATCGTACTTAGTAGGTTCATGGGTTTGAAAGAAAGAAGACTGTATGTTCAAGAGTTCTTGAAAGCCAGAGGACTGACTAAATGGATTCAAAGAATCCATGTAAGGGTTTAAAATAAGAAGAATATCAAAGAAAGAAGAATATCAAAGACAGAAGAATATCAAAGACACAAGAATATCAAGGTGAAGTGTTGTTTATGTAGTTGTAGTTAACTTATATAAGTTAACTTATAGAAGTTAACTTAACTTGCTGATGGTTTACAAATTCAATGATAACCCAACAACTACCATAAATCACATTTAACTACCTAAACTAAAACTGTTAATTACTACAACTATTAGTAATCAAATTTAAACTAACACTTACAATAAGTCAAGTATATCATTTAATTCACAGTACTTTTAACATACAGAATTGTACAGTCACATTATTACCACCAAACTACCACAATAATACAATTACAGCAACCATTATTGTGCTTTAAAAGCACAACACCAAATAGACAATTAAATAGCTACAAGCAAGCTATTAAGGCTTCTCATACTCTCTAAATTTCAGATTAAGGCTTACCTCTAAGATGTAGTGCTCTAATCAATCCTTCCCAATCACAAACCTTAATTGTTTCAGAAACATATCACACTAAAGAAAACAAATCACAAACAGCTCATGCCTTAAACTAAGAAGAAAGATCAAACTAAAGCTAAAAGGCAAACAAAAATCGGATTAGAATACACTTAACACTAGAAGACTACTAAACTTAATCGAAATTGTACACCTTCTGAAAATACAGACTCAATCTTAGGCTTCTACACTCAATCTTAGGTTTCTAATTGAGGATTCTAGACTTAGTGATAGTACAACAATAACAGTGATCTTTAGTATTCAAGAACAGAGAGATCTATTGACAAAAATAACACTAACATTA
>JAKUCM010008224.1:2500-5000 GCA_023374145.1 Lepidium sativum
GGTTATATATTCACTTATGCGGCTTTCTTGATTGCCTCCACATCGGGCAAATTCGGTTAATTAGTGATGTATTCTATCCGCAATAATCTATTTTTTTTAATAAAAAAATAGGTATGCACTCTTATATTTATTTCTACATCTAGGATCCGATTTGTATCATTATCATTGATAATAAGAGGAACTGAAGCATTATGGCAAAGAAAAGTTTGATTTATAGGGAGAAGAAGAGGCAAAAATTGGAAAAAAAATATCATTTGATTCGTCGATCCTCAAAAAAGGAAATAAGTAAGATTCCGTCGCTAAGTGAGAAATGGAAAATTCATGGAAAATTACAATCCCCACCGCGTAATAGTGCACCTACACGTCTTCATCGACGTTGCTTTTCGACCGGAAGACCGAGAGCTAACTATCGAGACTTTGGACTATCTGGACACATCCTTCGGGAAATGGTTCAGGCATGTTTGTTGCCAGGGGCAACAAGATCAAGCTGGTAAGGATTTAAGTATCCCTTAATTTTTCTATTTTTTCTATGATCGATGAGGCCCCTTTACCATTCTGTCTAAATAGGCTATTCTATTTGTACAGATATGGAATAGGGGCGCATTCAATTCTTCTTTGTTTATTAGAGTTTAGTCCCTGTTTTTTTGTTTCATCGCGGGGGTAGAGCAGTTTGGTAGCTCGCAAGGCTCATAACCTTGAGGTCACGGGTTCAAATCCTGTCTCCGCAACATTTTTTTTTCAAGAAATGTAAGTTTGATTCTATTAACTAGTCATTAATTACTACTCTTTTGGGACGCGAGGAAAAAATTACTATATTTCCCGATCAACTATACCGAATCGTTTATCTTTTTGAATTCATTTATATTTGGGCGGATAGCGGGAATCGAACCCGCGTCTTCTCCTTGGCAAGGAGAAATTTTACCATTCGACTATATCCGCATTTTTTTGCCTTCTTGATAAGAAATTTATGGATAATATTTGTTCAAAGCTAGACGAGATACACTCTTTGGTTTGGGGTCATTTCATAAAATTCTACCACCAAATAAATTCAATTAACAATTCTATTAATCTATCTAAATATATATATTAATATTATATATTAATATTCTATTTATTCTATATTATTCTATATATTGAATAATTAATTATATTGAATTCCATATTCAAGAATACATGATTCTTCTATATTCCATAAAATATTATATTCTATTTTGATATCAGATATCAATTTTTGATTAGTTTTTTTATTTAGTTATTTATGACTATTTCATATTTAGTAAATTGATATTTATTAATATTTTATTCATATTTCATTCAAGTTCCAGAAGTTCGACCCCCCCCCCTCTAATTTTTTTCTTTATTTGCATTTTATGGACTTATATTGAATTTGAATGTGTAATTCATGGAATAGGAGGGGTCATCTCATTTTTGGACCTGCAACGAATGAATTCAAGAGATAAGAGAATTAAGGATACCCACCAAGAAGACTAATCCAATCCATAAAGATGTACCAGAAAATACAACATTTTTGTTACTCGACCAACCATCAGGAGACGCAAATACAACGGGTACACTAATCAGTAAGATTGATGAAGTAATAATTAATGCAAAAACAGCCAATTGGAAAGCAATAGTCATGTTTTTAATCCTCCAAGCTATTAACAAAAGAATATACACCATTTAATCCTCTTACCCACTAAAAAATTTTAATTTTAATAAATAAAGGGATTTTATCCTGAATCCGTTGATTCGAGATGACTTAGTTCCAATTTCTTTTTACCACTTTTATTCTATTCGGACATGAAGTTAAGGTTCTTGTTGACTTCACAAATGGGTATACTGACTCCTGTATCTCATTTATTTATATAGACAGGTTGATAGACCTATAAAGAAAGTAACACCCTATATCTTTCTCTACACAGTGATCGTATTAACTCATAGGGCTATGTTCTATTTGGCGAAAAAAAAATAAAATAGAAATTATCTTTCGGAGAGATGGCCGAGTGGTTGATGGCTCCGGTCTTGAAAACCGGTATAGTTCTAACTATCGAGGGTTCGAATCCCTCTCTCTCCTTTTGTTGGATGAATATATTTTTTTCTTTATTGGCTTTTTTGACTTCTTAGCATCATAAATAAAAGAGAATGGCTCGGCTGGATAGTATAGCCGAGCCAGAAAAAATTAGATTGAATTGAAAGAAACAAAGAAGACTTTTTAATATGAACCGATTTTTACTTTCCTTTAACTACTACTTTAGTTAAGAGGAGTCATGGAAAGAACAGGTTCAAAATCACGATCAATTCCTTTTTCAAATCCCGCTGCTGCTGCCCGAGCCCTTCCCGCGTGCCATAAATGACCCACGAATAGGAAGAATCCTAGAACAAAATGAGAGGTAGATAACCAACTTCTCGGAGAGACATAATTGACTGCATTGATCTCAGTAGCTACGCCCCCTACAGAATTTAAGGAACCTAAGGGAGCATGAGTCATATATTCTGCAGA
>JAKUCM010008224.1:10000-16185 GCA_023374145.1 Lepidium sativum
CCCGGCGGATTCAATAAAAAAAAAGACATCAACTCCCCTTTTAGTTTCTGGGCAAGGGGATCAAAACGGTTTCATTTATCTTTTTGTTTTATTTTGCTTTTTTCATCAAGCAAAAGAAAGGGGTTTTTCCTTTGTTTTAACTAGCACCAATTGATGATAGAGAGACATATGTAAATTAATTATTCAGAGCATTCAACACTTCAAGAAAGAGATACTGTATGGGGTTTCCACTTTTTGTCAACAGATCTCCCATTAATTCGTGTAGGAAAATGGAATAGGATAGCGTATAATACATTTGCCAAGAGTACCTATATATACTTTTCTTTCTATGAAGTCAAGGAATTTAAAATAGTTCGAATCCAACCAAGGAAAGAGGATATTTAAAAAATAAAGATAAAATGAGTCTTCCCTAATGAATATGCTCTTTTAAAAGATTAGAGTCGATGTCGAAGAAAAAACTCGTAAGAAAATTTAACTAGTTCATTTTTTGGAATATTTTCGTTTTTTTTTTTTTACTGGGACTCGTTTTTGTCACATTCCCTTTCTTTGTTTTCCAAAAAGATGATAGACCCTTAAAAAAGTTTTGAAATTTCAAAGTGAACTTCGTACTTGTTTTCTCTATTTTATTTCTATTGTTTATTCAAGGTTCTTTAGAAACTCTTTTTGTAAACAATCGAAGTAGAAAAGGTTTTTTTATGATACTTCATCAGATGATTGTACAAGGAAAGTAAAGTACTAGGTTGTAGAAAAGAAAGCGGGGAAAAATAATCATAAATAAATATTTTTTGATTGAATCAAGAATCTCATTATGTATTCGGTGTGGATAAAAGATCTTCCTATGTTATACTATTAAATTCTTGACGATGAATCGATTTTATAGCTCCGATATTGTTATTCATGATATTTATTTCATTCGATATCATCGAAATCTAATTCATCTGAGTGAGTTTACAAGCGAAAGATTTCTCATCTCTATGGGATTAAATCCCGAGATATTAAAAAAATAATAATAAACGATTAAATTATGGAAGTAAATATTCTTGCATTTATTGCTACTGCACTCTTCATTCTCGTTCCTACTGCTTTTTTGCTTATAATTTACGTCAAAACGGTTAGTCAAAATGATTAATTTGAATACAATTTTACTATCAATGAAAAAAAAAAAGGATTTAAATTTCTCGTCTTAAATGAAAGGAATGCCTTAGACTCAGTAGTAGTAGTATCCTAAGGGCCCGCTAGTATGGTAGAAAGAGATCTCTTTCTACCATAACTAGCCATTATGGTTATTGTAATGTATAAAGATACAAGTGAAATATCTTAATATAAAGGAATCCACCTATATCTCTATTTTTCTTTAGAAACGTCAATATAAATGAAATAGAATATGAAATGGATGTACATACTTTCTCAATTTCATTTGTTTGTTTGATCCATTTAATACAGATAATCCCAATTCGATGGAAACTTCGTCAAATTTCGAAAGGGGGTTACCCCATGAATGGTTAACCGTGTAAACCCTGATATAAAAATAGAAAATGAGTCAATAAAACCTAAATCCAAAAAAAATTGCCGAACGGTCTAGAAAACTAAAACAATTGATACAGGTTGATAGAGTTTGATTATTACCGCAATTAAGAGTACTTCTAGAGTCCACTAGAGTCCACTTCTTCCCCACACTACGAGAGAGAGGGAAAATGTAAAAACTACCATTAAAGCAGCCCATGCGAGACTTACTATATCCATGTGAATTCTGTCCCCTATTTCTATGAAGAAACTATTCCATTATTGTTCACTAATAATAGTGAAATCACTGGTGCAGAGTCAAAAAAGGGAGAGGTATTTGGTCACCATTGATGAACTACTCCAAAAAATCCACTTATCTTATAATGAGTTATTCTTAATTATAGAATTTCTAGTAGAATCGACAAGATGTAAACACAAGCAAACGAACACTTTTCGAAGTATCCAAGGAATCTGACTCACATCTAGAAAGAATAATACTTTTTCTTTCTTTTTTCGTTTTTTATTTTTGGAAGTAAAATGAACGGCAATTCTTCATCTAATCTAATATTGATTGAATGTCTGCGCATTCCGAAACTTTCATGAGTCTGTATCTAAAGTATCTTGGGTCCTTTCCAAAACTATTAATTTAATTCCCTCTCTGGCTATCCAATCTAATTGAAGACTCAGTAAGTGGAACTAATTTAGTAGTGTGGCAAGTAAAGATTTACGGATTTCCCTCCACTACTTTAAGTTTTCGTTGAATCTGATAGGCAAAACTTTAGGTTAGAGATATAGAACCTCGAGAGCCAGGGGCTTAGAATCACAAAAAGTATCAAGAGTCTTTTCCTACGTTTGTTATATTTGTTATAATAGGGGATTTCAAGTCTGTTGTTGAGGCGGCACCCGGATTTGAACTGGGGAAAAAGGATTTGCAGTCCCCCGCCTTACCACTCGGCCATGCCGCCAAAACGATAGAAACTAGATTCAAATTTTATCTTTTTTTTTTTCAACTCCGAAAAAAATATATAGATTTTCAGTCACAAAACAGAGAATCCAGTACAAACCGGAACCATTAACTATTGACTGTAAATTCAGGACCATTTTTGAATTAAAATTCAAATCTACAGTTTTTTATTTCTAATAATATTAAGAAAATCATTAGAAATGGATTTCTAACTAATCTATATTGAGTTTTTTCAATAAAAAAGAAATCTTCTTCAATTTCAATTATAACAGTAATGATGAGTATATGTAAACCCCAGAATCAGAACATACGTTACGTTGTGTTATAGAGCTATAGCTCTATAATGGGGTATTTTATCTCTTTAGGGGTGCTTTTGAGGAGTAATTCTGAATAAATTTTTATATTTCAATTTTTCATTGAATACATTGAAGAGAAAATTTAATTTTTGATAGAGCACAGCATGCGCTGTCCCAAATAGAACTGTACCAGAATAAAAGAAGAAAAAGAGACATATATATCTGTGCATTCTTTTTTTATTTTAATAATAAAAAAAATTTATAAATAAAAAAAAGTTTTCTATTTATTATATGTTTATCTGCTCGAATAGATCCAATCATGAATACATTTTTTTATGGTATGCAATCGAATTTGAATATGTAATATCATAGGTGAAAATGAAATTACTTTTTTTTTCTAGTCTTTACAAAACTCCATAAGTTCCAGCGGTATTTCTCAATTCTGTTCCATTTGGATCTCTTTCTTATAAAAAATTCCAATTGAATCTAGTCTCCGTTCATACGTCTTTCATACATTCCATATATCTTGGAGTTGGATAAAATTTCATGTGATTCAGTAAACAGAATAGAAATTCCATTATTGCTAGATCGAATATGATTCGGTGAAGAATGAGAGATGGGATTTTTTCAATAAACGGATAAATGGGAAATTCAAAAAAGATGCTCGGGGATGGAAAAGAGGGAACATCGACAATACCCGGATTTAATCAGATACAATTTGAAGGGTTTTATCGGTTTATTGATCAGGGTTTAATAGAAGAACTTTCTAAGTTTCCAAAAATTGAAGATATAGATCACGAAATTGAATTTCAATTATTTGTGGAAACATATCAATTGGTAGAACCTCTGATAAAAGAACGAGATGCTGTCTATGAATCACTTACATATTCTTCTGAATTATATGTATCCGCGGGATTAATTTGGAAAACCAGTAGGAATATGCAAGAACAAAGAATTTTTATTGGAAACATTCCTTTAATGAATTCCCTTGGAACTTCTATAGTAAACGGAATATACAGAATTGTGATCAATCAAATATTGCAAAGTCCTGGTATCTATTACCAGTCAGAATTGGATCATAACGGGATTTCGGTCTATACCGGCACCATAATATCAGATTGGGGAGGCAGGTTAGAATTAGAGATTGATAAAAAAGCAAGAATATGGGCTCGTGTGAGTAGGAAACAGAAAATATCTATTCTAGTTCTATCATCAGCTATGGGTTCGAATCTAAGAGAAATTCTAGAGAATGTTTGCTACCCTGAAATTTTCTTATCTTTCTTGACCGATAAGGAGAAAAAAAAAATTGGGTCAAAAGAAAATGCTATTTTGGAGTTTTATCAACAATTTTCTTGTGTAGGTGGGGATCCAATATTTTCTGAATCCTTATGTAAGGAATTACAAAAAAAATTCTTTCACCAAAGGTGTGAATTAGGAAGGATTGGTCGCCGAAATATTAATTGGAGACTGAATCTTAATATACCTCAGAACAATATATTTTTGTTACCACGAGATATATTAGCAGCTGCCGATCATTTGATTGGGATGAAATTTGGAATGGGTACACTTGATGATATGAATCATTTGAAAAATAAACGGATTCGCTCTGTAGCGGATCTTTTACAAGACCAGCTCGGGTTGGCTCTGGCTCGTTTAGAAAATGTAGTTAAGGGAACTATATCCGGAGCAATTAGGCATAAATTGATACCTACTCCTCAGAATTTGGTAACTTCAACCCCGTTAACAACTACTTATGAATCCTTTTTCGGATTACACCCATTATCGCAAGTTTTGGATCGAACTAATCCATTGACACAAATCGTTCATGGGAGAAAATTGAGTTATTTGGGCCCTGGCGGATTAACAGGGCGAACTGCTAATTTTCGGATACGAGATATCCATCCTAGTCACTATGGGCGTATTTGTCCGATTGACACGTCTGAAGGAATCAATGTTGGACTTATTGGATCTTTATCAATTCATGCCAGGATTGGTGATTGGGGGTCATTAGAAAGTCCATTTTATGAACTCTTTGAGAAATCAAAAAAAGCACGGATACGGATGCTTTTTTTATCACCAAGTCAAGATGAATATTATATGATAGCGGCAGGAAATTCTTTGGCTCTTAATCGGGGCATTCAAGAAGAACAGGCTGTTCCAGCTCGATACCGCCAAGAATTTTTGACTATCGCATGGGAAGAGGTTCATCTTCGAAGCATTTTTCCTTTCCAATATTTTTCCATTGGAGCTTCCCTAATTCCTTTTATCGAACATAATGATGCGAATCGAGCTTTAATGAGTTCTAATATGCAACGTCAAGCAGTTCCACTTTCTCGCGTCCGAAAAGTGCATTGTTGGAACTGGGTTGGAGCGCCAAGTGGCTTTAGATTCAGGGGTTCCCGCTATAGCCGAACACGAGGGAAAAATCCTTTATACTGACACTGAGAAGATCATTTTTTCGGGCAATGGGGATACTCTAAGCATTCCATTAATTATGTATCAACGCTCAAACAAAAATACTTGTATGCATCAAAAACCTCAGGTTCGGCGGGGTAAATGCATTAAAAAGGGACAAATTTTAGCGGATGGTGCTGCTACAGTTGGTGGGGAACTCGCTTTGGGGAAAAATATATTAGTGGCTTATATGCCATGGGAAGGATACAATTTTGAAGATGGCGGGTACTCATTAGTGAGTGTCTAGTATATGGTCGATATTTTATACTTCTTTCCACATACGGAAATATGAAATTCAGACGCATGTGACAACCCAAGGGTCCTGAAAGGATCACTAAAGAAATACCGCATCTAGAAGGGCCGTTTACTCCGAAATTTAGACAAAAATGGAATTGTGATGCTAGGATCGTGGGTTGAAACGGGGTGATATTTTAGTAGGTAAATTAACGCCTCAGGTGGGCGAAAGAATCCTCCTATGCTCCGGAAGATAGATTATTACGGGCCATACTTGGCATTCAGGTATCGACTTCAAAAGAAACTTGTTTAAAATTGCCTATAGGTGGTAGAGGTCGAGTTATTGATGTGAGATGGGTTCAGAAAAAGGGGGGGTTCAAGTTATAACCCAGAAATAATTCGTGTATTATATTTCACAGAAACGTGAAATCAAAGTAGGTGATAAAGTAGCTGGAAGACATGGAAATAAAGGTATCATTTCAAAAATTTTGCCTAGACAGGATATGCACTTATTTGCAAGACGGGAGACCTGTGGATATGGTCTTCAACCCATTAGGAGTACCCTCACGCAATGAATGTAGGACAGATATTTGAATGCTCACTTGGGTTAGCGGGAAGTCTACTAGATAGGACATTATCGAATAGCCCCTTTTGATGAGAGATTATGAACAAGAGGCTTCGAGAAAACTAGTGTTTTCTGAATTATATGAAGCCAGTAAGCAAACAGCGAATCC
>JAKUCM010008225.1:0-15589 GCA_023374145.1 Lepidium sativum
TGTTTCTTTGAAGAAATTTTTTGCAATTGTCCCTAAAATATTATCTAAATAATTTATTTTCTTATGTTTTGCATAATAAAATTTGTACCCTAAATTTATTCTCAAATTCTATTATTAACATACTTTCTACTATTATATATTACATATTATATTTATGTATTCTTTTCGCGTTCTTACAAATATTATAACATACATACTATAATGTAAAAGAAAGATGAAAGATAATCGCCCAATATATTTTATACACATATTTTTGTATAAAGTATTAACTTAGGTTTAGAGACTATACGAGGACGAATCTCTGAGGATGAAAAGCTACCTTTCCAGTTATGAAGATTAATTTGTATGGGCAACGTTTTCGGCAATAATAAGAGATAAAGATGATTGTTTGGAACAATTTTAATCATGTATGAATCTACATATTTTACACACGGCTTCATATATGGATCCGTACATAGTATGCATTTAGTATGGATATGGATCCGTACATAGTATGCATTTAGTATGGAATGTGATCCCACATTCACTACGTGAGTAATTGATGAGGACATTGACTCCAACAAGTCTATAGAAGAGATGTTAGCAGATCAAGACGCAATCATCATGAAGGATCCGCCTAATACAAGAGCGGGAACCAAGAGGCTTAGAGAAATGTTTAACAAGTCCATACAAAGCCTCTTAGCACAAAGAGTTGAAGATAAAAAGTCCGAACCAAAAGATGGAAGTATGGGAGCCCAAATGGAGCTACTTGAAGGCCAAATGGTGATGTTCTCAATTCAGCCACTTAAGGGCCCAACCTAAAGACGCCTATACTTACCAAAACCGAGCTAAGGTAAGTATTTCCATTATTCCAATAATTATTCTATTTGTCTTTTTTTTTGCAAATTTCGTTTTCAATTTCTTTCATTTTTAGCACTAGGAGATCGAAACAATAAAGTTTGTAATCTTTCCATTTAATTTCGAGTATTCTCATTTAATGTAAGAGATACTCTCCTAGCTGCCTTGAACCATTATATAAGGTTCCTTATATGCAGCCTTGTAAGACACCTTTTGAATCAATAAAAATCGTATTTCTTTTTCTCAAAACCGAGAGAGATTTAACACTTCGAATTTGGCCTTCCCTTGTGAGTGAAATCAAGGTGACTCCAAGTTCTTACTTATCACAAGTTCTTCCATCACTTGTGTGGCGTCCATCAACCCACCTCCATGTCCCTTTCATCCACCGAATTACCTAGAGAGAGACTTAAGTCCAGCTAGTCAATTTCCATCTTCCACCCTCGTGTTCATTGGTTTTTAAGAGAAGAGAGACTTGAGTCCAATCTCTTGAAGCCGCCTATCTCCGTGTGAGAATCATTCCCGGTTCTTACATCAATTTGGTATCAGAGCCGAAGTTCCAAACTAGGTGACTTTGCTCCATATCTTTGTTATTTATCTTTCTATTATTTTTGCTTCTATATAAATAAAATAAAAAAGAAGGAAAACAAGATCAACACATTTGGAAACTCTCATCAGATTTCTTCAAGTGTATCTCGTGAATTTGCATAATTTCCCATAAATTAGCTTGTTTTGATTGTGTTTAAATTAATGCATATTCTCATTGCCTTAACTTGTGACTTGGTCTGATTCATTAGAGATTTACTTCCTGATTAAATTTGGTTAAATTGAATTTATCAGTTTAAATAGATTGAACCATATTTGCTGTCATATTTTAGTTATACTCGAATTTCTTTCCTGATTATATTAGTTTAGGTACATAAATCGAACCAATAATTAATTTTTGGTTAGATTTCCTTTGGTTTAAAATTCCAAAAGCACTTGATCGTTTGTTTAAGTGTTTGCACAGGTCATAAGCAATGGCTGGAGACACCCCCGACCTCAACGCCGCTTTACTACAAGCCATAGAGGCCATGAAGAATGATCTAGCTGCTCAGATTGGGTGCATAGATGCTCGTGTGGGGAGGCTGGAAGTTCCTAGGAATGATAGGAATCAGAGGAACAGTCAGCATGAGAGAAGCATGAAGCTGATAGTGAAGAAGAAGAGGAGGATGAGCCACATTTTGGCAGAAGGAGACACAACCAAAACAATCAAATTGAGGTAAACCGACAAACTAGCAAAGATTTGAAGTTAACAGCTCCTACTTTTGCAGGTCGGATCAACCCTCAAACCTACCTTGAATGGGAGAGGAGAATGGAGTATATATTCGATTACTATGAGTACAACAACTCCAAGAAGATTGCTCTAGCTTCGGCTCAACTCACGGATCATGCCTTGTCATGGTGGGACAGAGTTGTGCAAGATAGGAGGAGAAATGATCTGCCACCTATTACCACTTGGGCCGCAATGAAGTGCAATTTCCGCAAGAGGTTTGTGCCACCACATTACCATAGAGAGATGCAAAGGCAGTTCAGACAATTGTCACAAAAACATAGGAGTGTGGAAGAGTATTTTGAGGAATTTGAAGAACTAAGAAACTGGATGGCTCTAGATGAAGATGAAGAGGTTCTTATGGGCCATTTCAAAGATGGACTACAAGAAAGAATAGCCAGAAAGGTGGAAAGACAACCATGCCATGATATGAATGAAATTTTACATGTGGTTGTACAAGCGGAACAATGTATTAAGCACAAGACAGCAACTGTCACTCGTTCTAGAACCAACAACTCGTGGATTAATGCACCAACTAAGGCCAATGGCAAAGGAAATGCAATAGAAACTGATTCAAGGGCCAAGAACACCGCCTTTGACAATACCAAAATGTCAAAACCAGAAATAAGTAAGCCTTTTAATCCCTCTAGATAAAGAGATATAACTTGTTTCAAATGTCAGGGCAGGGGACATCATGCAAAAGAGTGCCCAAACCAACGAGTGATGATCATCACGCCTCAAGGAGACTACGAGTCTCAAGATGAGATGGAACACACAGAGGCAACAGATTCGGAAGAAGAAGTAGCCTTTCCAGAAACGGGAGACATGTTGGTGGTATGTAGAGCCTTGAGTGCTTTAAGTGAACCAGAAGCAATGCAAAGAGAAAACTTGTTCTTCACTCGTTGTACCGTGCAACACAATGTATGTAGTATGATAATTGACGGTGGTTCTTGTACTAATGCTGCTAGCAAGAAAATGGTTGATAAGCTAGGTCTCAAAACAAGCAAACACCCAAGACCATACCGATTAAGATGGCTGGATTCAAACAGTGAAATCAAAATAGTCGAGCAAGTCACAATTCCCTTTAAAATTGGGAAGTATCAAGATGAAGTCTTATGTGATGTGGTGCCAATGAAAGTAGGTCACCTACTTTTGGGCCGTCCATGGCAGTTTGATAAAGAAGTTATCCACAATGGCCGCACCAACACTCACTCATTCACTTATAACAAGTGTAAGTTTCAGCTTGCCCCATTATCACCGCAAGAGGTACATGAGATGTAATCTAACTATGCTGCAGAGTATAAGGCAAGTAAAACTAACTTTTACATCAATCCTAGTACCGTTTTTAAGCTAGAGATAAAAAAGAAAACATTGCTACTAATGGTGTTTAAAGATGTGATGCTCACAGGTTCCAAAGAGATAGTACTTGCACCTGAAATCTCTTCTTTGTTAGACAGGTTTAAGGACGTTTTTCCTGAGGAAATACCAGCTGGATTACCACCTATTAGAGGCATAGAGCATCACATTGATCTTGTTCTTGGAGCTGCATTGCCTAATAGACCAGCTTACCGGTTGAATCCCATGGAGACGAAGGAGTTGGAAAAACAGATTCAAGACTTAATGGCTAAAGGATACATTAGAGAAAGCTTGAGTCCATGCGCTGTACCAGTCCTATTAGTCCCCAAGAAAGATGGAACATGGAGGATATGTGTCGATTGTAGAGCCATCAACAACATCACCATCAAATATAGACATCCCCCACGATTGGATGATATTTAGATGAACTACACGGAGCAACAATATTCAGCAAGGTGGATTTAAGAAGTGGTTACCATCATATCCGAATGAAAGAAGGAGATAAATGAAGACCGCCTTCAAGACCTAGAAAAGGCTATATGAGTGGCTAGTCTGCCATTCGGCTTAACCAATGCACCAAGCACATTCATGCGGTTAATGAATGAGGTGCTAAGAGCCTACATCAGTAAGTTTGATATCGTTTACTTTGATGATATTCTAATATACAACAAGTCTTTGGATGATCATGTGAAGCACCTTGAGTTAGTACTTGAGACACTTCGGAAAGAAGGTCTTTATGGAAACCTTAAGAAGTGCACATTCTGCACTAATGAGCTAGTTTTCCTAGGTTTTATTATAAGTTCTCAGAGTCTACATGTTGATCAAGAGAAAATCAAAGCCATACAAGAATGGCCAACACCTACATCAATTGGACAAGTTAGAAGCTTTCACGGATTAGCCAGCTTCTATAGGCGATTCGTCAAGGACTTTAACACCATAACTGCACCTCTGACTGCTGTGATCAAGAGGATGTGACATTCAAATGGGGAACAACTCAAGAAGCCGCACCTCAATAACTTAAAGATCACTTGACTCATGCACGGTTTTGGTACTTCCAAACTTTGATAAAACTTTTGAAATAGAATGTGATGCTTCTGGTTGTGGTATATGTCCTGTTCTAACTCAAGGAGGCCGACCCGTAGCTTACTTTAGTGAAAAGCTAAGCGGAGCCACATTAAACCACCCAACATATGACAAAGAACTTTATGCTTTGGTGAGATCGTTGGAGACATGGCAACACTACCTGCTGTCAAAGGAGTTTGTTATTCACACTGACCATGAGACATTAAAGCATCTAAGAGGCCCAAACCACACTTAAGAGAAGGCATGCTAAATGGTTGGAGTTTGTGGAAACATTCCCTTACATCATCAAGTACAAAAAAGGAAGAGACAACATAGTAGTCGATGCTCTATCCAGAAGACATATGCTGATCCCCACAATGGAAGCTAAAGTGTTAGGATTTGAGCATATGAAGGATTCGTTATGAGGAGGATCCAGATTTCGGTCATATTTACCAAGAATGTCTCAATTCACCAAAAGGTACTTTCTATACTCATAATGGTTATCTTTTTAGAGATAAAAGGCTTTGTATTCCACAGGGATCGATGAGAGAGTTGTTGATAAATGAGGCACACGGTGGGGGACTCATGGGCCACTTTGGAGTTGATAAAAATCTAAGTGTTTTGGTGGAGCACTTCTTTTGGCCTCACTTGAAGAAAAATGTAGAACGATTCAGTTCTAAATGCATTACTTGCCATAAAGCCAAATTCAGGTCACATCCATACGGTTTATACATGCATTTACCTATTCTTACTATGTTGTGGGTTGATATATCAATGGATTTTGTTCTTGACTTACCCAAAAATATGAGGAAATGATTTTATCTTTGTTGTAGTGGACATGTTTTCAAAGATGGCACATTTCATTCCATGTGCAAGGACTAATGATGCCACTCAAACTGATGATCTAGTCTTCAAGGAAGTCGTACGCCTACATGGAATTCCAAGGACAATTGTTTCGGATAGAGACACCAAGTTCTTGAGCCATTTTTGGAGAGTTCTTTGGAGAAAACTCGGAACTAAACTGCTCTTTTCTACCACTTGCCATCCACAAACTGATGGACAAACCGAGGTTGTAAACAAGTCCTTATCCACTCTTTCAAGAGCCATGGTTGGTAAGAATTTGAGAAATTGGTTAGATTGTATTCCATTTGTTGAATTCGCTTATAATTATGCTAACCACTCAACTACTAAGCTTTCACCTTTTGAGATTGTGTATGGTTTTAAGCCAGAGACACCTTTAGACCTTGCACCACTGCCCTCTTTAGAGTTCACTAACCAAGATGGCGAAAGCAAAGCAGAAACAATCAAAAGGTTACACGAGAAGGTGAAGGAGAACATTGAAAAGAAAACCGCAACCTATAAGAAAGCGGCTGACAAAGGACGCAAGGAGGTCATCTTCAATCCAGGAGATTGGGTTTGGGTTCACATGACGCCAGAGAGATTTCCACATCAACGGAAAAGCAAACTAGCACCTAGAGGAGACAGTCCATTCAAAGTATTAGAGAGGCTCAACAACAACGCTTATCATCTTGAGCTGCCAGAACCTTCTCAAGAGGGAGGGAATGATGAGGACATCGACTCCAACAAGTCTATAGAAGAGATGTTAGCAGATCAAGACGCAATTATCATGAAGGATCCGCCTAAGAAAAGAGCGGGAACCAAGAGGCTTATAGAAATGTTTAACAAGTCCATACAAAGCCTCTTAGCACAAAGAGTTGAAGATAAAAAGTCCGAACCAAAAGATGGAAGTATGGGAGCCCAAATAGAGCTACGTGGAGGCCAAATGGTGATGCTCTCAATTCAGCCACTTAAGGGCCCAACCTAAAGACGCCTAGACTTACCAAAACCGAGCTAAGGTAAGTATTTCCATTATTCCAATAATTATTCTATTTGTCTTTTTTGCAAATTTCGTTTTTAATTTCTTTCATTTTTAGCACTAGGAGATCGAAACAATAAAGTTTGTAATCTTTCCATTTAATTTCGAGTATTCTCATTTAATGTAAGAGATACTCTCCTAGCTACCTTGAACCATTATATAAGGTTCCTCATATACAGCCTTGTAAGACACCTTTTGAATCAATAAAATCGTATTTCTTCTTCTCAAAACCGAGAGAGATTTAACACTTCGAATTTGGCCTTCCCTTGTGAGTGAAATCAAGGTGACTCCAAGTTCTTACTTATCACAAGTTCTTCCATCACTTGTGTGGCGTCCATCAACCCACCTCCACGTCCCTTTCATCCACCGAATTACCTAGAGAGAGACTTAAGTCCAGCTAGTCAATTCCCATCTTCCACCCTCGTGTTCATTGGTTTTTAAGAGAAGAGAGACTTGAGTCCAATCTCTTGAAGCCGCTTATCTCCTTGTGAGAATCATTCCCGGTTCTTACATCAGTAATTTCCTTTTTCGAGATCCATATTTTCCTCACAAATTTGGCACCAATGGCAGTAAGGGTAAATTGCATTATTTGCATAAGATAGGGTGAGCCAATGTTCATAATCTTCGTGCTTAAACTTGTAAGGTAGAGTCACACAACATTAACATAAAGCAAAGTCACATTTAACACAATTTATAAGTAGATCAAATACGTTTCCACAGATAAAACAAGACTCAACATCTTTCTCATGCGTCTTGATATTGTTTTCTTCTTTTTCTGGTTCGTCTTTTAATTCTTTAACATCACATATCTGAGGCTACATGGCACATTTACAATGCACTGCGTAAACGCAACCGTTTGAGCAAGAGTATTCTCCATAGGCTCCATTAATCTCTTGACGACAAACTCCACATGATAATTTTCCACAAGAAAGATAAGAAGTATAAAAGAGATGATGACTATGACGAGATGTTTGTATAACACGTGGTAAGTTGAGACAGGTTACATGAACAAGAAACCCGCAATAATGACAAATATAGAAGCAAAATTTGTTATCATTATATGTTCCTTAAACATCGCAAGTAAGTGGGACTTTCCTAGGGAAATAATGAAGGGTATGCTCATGTCTTTTTAGATTGTTTATAGGTGGAAATTCTCTTCTATTTGCACAATAAGGATCCAAGATAAGATCACAAACCGAAGAATAGTAAGCTAATGTTGAAAGCTGGTATGCCACAAGAATGGCACACAATTTCCTTGTCATATATGTTGGAATATGATACATTAATAAGTTGGAGAGGATATTTGGGATGACATAGAGATATGAAGATAGAAGGGGAAATGACACATTCTTTGTGAAGAGATCTCGAACATCCATTGCAATAGTAATATATTGTACCAATTGTACGTTTGTTACAAGCAAGACAGCTGAAGTCATTTTTTCACCTTCTTTATTGTTGCACCAGAGAAGAAGGTTAAGCTGGTGAGAATGTGAAGAGTTTTTTGTCTTCTTTTCTTGCATCAGAGAGGTAACAAGAACTATCGATTATTTCATAAGATGTCTTACCCATAAGTTTCTTATTAATTCGATTTTTGATATTTCGAGCTCGTATCTCTGACATATGAGACGAGAAAGAAGAAAAGGGTAGTCGATAAAATTCATGGCTGTTACTTTATTTTTTTGTTTGAATTGATTATTTAGTTGTTTTATGTATAGGTTTATATAGACAACCAGCTATCTGAGATCAATTTTTCAATACTACTTTATTTTATTTATGATGAAGTCAATTCCTCACTTAACATTATACGTTGCTTTTCTTTTTATACAGTCTATACTTAAAACTTTTTCTTATTGTACCTCTTAGAAAAAGATATATCTTTAGAAAACATAATACTCTATATTCTTTTTTATTTTGATACATTTTCTAGTACTCTAGATTATTTTCTTATATATGTATTGCATTCTCTCTCTTTTTAAGTTTCGAATAACTTTAATAATTGAATATCAATGCAGCAAGAAAATAAAAATAAAATGATTGCACACTTTCTTCCTTCCTAGTTCCCATGAGCTAGAAAAATAAAAAGATTCTCAAAATTTCAATAATCGTATTTACACAATAACCACAACACGCACTTTCCATTTAAATAGCTCTTCAACAAAAATGTTACAAAGTAATCATGATATTAGGCAATCGTTACAATGCAATTGTTTCATGAGCTAAATGTTGCTTCCATAAAAACTTTATTTTTCAAACAAATTTGACATTGCAATATATTTCACAAGGAACAAGTCGTTTTTCTTTGAGTTATATCGGGTTACTTCCAGTGTTTATTCAATAGAAATATGTATACATACTAATTTTGGTTTTGTTTTATTATTATCAATGAAGTAAGAATTAGTAAACACCCAAAGCAAGGTAAAACAGAAAGTAACGAATTTGCAAAGGAAGTATATGATAACGAGCTGAGCAGAACAACGCGTTGGAATTCAACATAAATAGCCGAGACTGTTGGTTAAGCTTCAAATGATTAGGCCTAAGTTAAAGCTTTATTAAGATGTATAAAGTTTAAAGATAAGGCCTAATAAGTAGAAGATAAGACTAAAGATTCTAGATAGATTTAGAGGTAAATAATTCTGTTTAGATATGATAAGAGATAGATCCTTTTCAAGTGTGGAAAAGAGTCTATATATATATGGAGTATTATGAGCTTGTATAATACGACATAACGAACAAGAGAAAGAGTTTGTGTATTGATTGGTTTGAGCTTATATTTTACGATCAATACAAAGAGAAACTTTACGTATTTGTTTTGTTATTGCAACTTTATTTGGTATCAGAGCAGCGATTCTGTTCCTGTGAGACAAACAAAGAAAACGGAAAGACAATGGGCGATGACGTGAAAACTGTGAGGAAGGAATCAGTCCCGTCTGCCGTTGTATGTCCGATGCTTACATCAACGAATTATACGGTGTGGGCAATGAGGATGAAGGTACTTTTGCAAGTACATAGAGTTTGGGAGTCGATCGAATCAGACTCAAGCATGGAAGAGAAGAATTATTTAGCCACAGCTTTGCTGTTCCAATCTATTCCAGAAAGTTTGATCTTGCAGATTGGTGAACAAAGTTCTCCTAGATTGATGTGGGAAGCAATTAAAGCAAGGAATTTAGGAGCAGAAAGAGTACGAGAAGCTAGACTGCAAACATTAATGTCTGAGTTTGAGAGATTAAGAATGAAAGACACAGACAAGATAGATGATTATGCAGGAAAAATGTCGGAGTTAGCTTCGAAATCTGCGGCATTGGGAGAAGTTATTGAGGAATCAAAAATGGTGAAGAGGTTTCTCAATGGTTTGCCTAGAAAGAAATATATTCATATTATAGCTTCTTTGGAACAGGTTCTGGATCTAAATAAAACCGGGTACGAAGACATAGTTGGACGACTTAAAGCGTACGAAGAGAGAATCACAAACGAGGAAGAAAGTGAAGCTCATGATGATCTACTTTACTCAAGATTTGATAGGAACAATGGGCAGTCTCGTGGTGGAAAAGAAAGAGGTAGAAATACAAGCACAAATAGTCGAGATCGGAACAAAGAAAAGAAAGATAGATCAAATATAGTATGTTTCCGATGTGATAAGAAAGGGCACTTCGCCTCTGTGTGTCCTGAGAGAAAGAAGAGATTAGAAGACTTGAATAAAGTAGATGAGGATCAAGATGATTCAGAGACAGAAAGAGCAGATGATACTGTCTTTATGCATGAAGTAATCTTTCTTAACGAAGAAAAGATAAACCCGAAAACGTTCAAGGAAGAAAGAGGAGATAACGATGAGTGGTATCTAGATACAGGAGCCAGCAATCACATGACTGGGAGGAAATCGTACTTTAGTGAACTCAACACAAAGATAAAAGGGAAAGTACGTTTTGGTGATGGTTCATGTGTCTCAATAGAAGGAAAGGGGTCGGTTGTTTTTAGAACAAGAGCTGGAAAACAGAGAACACTTTCAGAAATCTATTATATTCCTAGCTTAAAGTGTAGTATACTGAGTTTAGGACAAACAACCGAGGATGGTTGTGAAATCTACATAAAGAATAATGTCTTAAACGTGTACGACAAGAATAAGGAGTTGCTTATTAAAGTTAGGAGAGCTGCTAATAGATTGTATAAAGTTCAATTGCAGATTGAGAATCCACTCTGTTTTCACACAAAGGTTCACGATGAATCATGGAAGTGGCATGCGCGACTTGGACATATAAACTTTAGAACACTCAAAGAGATGTCGAGACTTCAGCTGGTTCAAGGCTTACCAGTTATTAAGATTAATCAAAGTCTTTGTAGCTCATGCTTGAGAGGGAAGCAAAGTCGAGTAATGTTTCCGAAAGCAAGTATGTTTCGAGCCACCGAGGCGTTTGAATTAGTACATGCTGACCTTTGTGGACCAATCTCGCCATCAACTCCAGCTCAAAACAGGTATGTATTTGTCCTAATTGATGATCACACTAGGTATATGTGGTCGATACTTTTAAAGGAGAAGAGTGAAGCTTTGAAGAAGTTCAAAGAGTATGTCACTATGATTGAGAAGGAATTCGAAACAAAGGTAAAACAGTTAAGGACAGACCGAGGTGGAGAATTTCTTTCGAAGGAGTTCGGTGTGTTTTGTGAGAAGAACGGGATTAAGAGACAGTTGACAGCTCCATATTCTCCTCAACAGAATGGCGTGGTAGAAAGGCGAAACAGAACGCTCATGGAAATGACTAGAAGTATCCTTAAAGCAATGGATGTACCGAATTATCTTTGGGGTGAAAGTGTTAGGCATTCCACGTATCTAATCAATAGAGTTGCAACCAGGGCATTGCAAAGACAAACTCCATATGAAAGCTTAAAAAAAAGAAAGCCAAGAGTAGACCATATCCGTGTATTTGGATGCTTAGCCTATGCAAAGGTCAAAACAGAAGGATTAAAGAAACTTGATGATCGATCACAGCCTCTAGTTCATCTCGGTATTGAACCTGGATCAAAAGCTTATCGGCTTCTTAATCCAACAACAAAGAAAATAGTTGTTAGTAGGGATGTAATGTTTGCTGAAAATCAAACATGGAAGTGGAAGGAAGACGAAAGTGATAATCCAAAACAGAGAATGTTTCAGTTACCATGGGATGATGATCATGATAGTGAGGAGTTTACGGGCCAAGGAACTGACATTGAAGACGTGAATGAGAATGCAGAAGCTGTAGGTAGGGAAGAAGAAGTCACAGAGGCTGCAGGTGGAGAAGAAGAAGTTGCAGACCTGCCGCCTAGAAGGACACAAAGAGAAAGACATATACCTTCCTATTTAAACGATTATGTGCTTCTTGCAAACTCTGAATGTGAGAGATTGCTGCTCTCTCTCAATAATGAACCATTAAGTTATGAGGAGGCAAAAGATTCAGTTGAGTGGAAGAAAGCATGTGAAGAAGAAGTTAACTCAATTGAGAAGAACAAGACATGGAAATTGATAGATAGACCCGCAGGTGCAAAGATAATTGGGCTGAAGTGGATTTTTAAGTTGAAGAAGAATGCTGATGGGTCAATAAACAAGTATAAAGCTCGGTTGGTTGCTAAAGGGTATGCACAAGAAGCCGGTATTGACTTTGAAGAAGTTTTTGCGCCAGTAGCACGCATTGAGACTATAAGATTGCTCATGGGATTTGCGGCTTCAAGTGGATGGGAAATTCATCATTTGGATGTTAAAACTGCGTTTTTACATGGAGTTTTGACCGAGGATGTGTATGTTTCACAACCAGCTGGATTTGAAAAGAAGGGAGAAGAGAGTAAGGTTTTCAAACTTGCAAAAGCTTTATATGGCTTAAGACAAGCTCCTCGGTGTTGGAACACCAAGCTCGATAGCATTTTGAGAGAATTACAATTTGAGAGGTGTGCTAAAGAGAGTTCGGTATACAGAAAAGTTGAAGGTACACATTGTCTTATTCTTGCAGTTTATGTGGATGATTTATTTGTGACAGGAAGCACACTTAAAATCATCAAAGAGTTTAAGACAAACATGTCGCAGAATTTTGAAATGTCAGATTTAGGAAGGTTAAGTTTCTATCTTGGTATCGAAGTTAAACAAGGCATTGAAGGCATTGAGATAAAGCAAGAAGCCTACGCAAAGAAGATACTACAAGAAGCTGGACTAGAAAACTGCAACAAAACACATGTTCCAATGGAGTTTGGACTGAAACTTTGCAAGGAAGAAGAATCGGATCCAGAAATTGATGCAACCGATTTTAGAAGGACAATTGGCTGTTTACGATATTTGTTACACACAAGACCAGACTTGGCCTTCTCGGTTGGAATGGTTAGTAGATACATGCATCAGCCACGAGAGTCACATGGAAGGGCATTAAAACAGATTCTAAGATACTTAAGTGGCACTACGAACTGCGGCTTGGTCTACAAGAAAGGAGGGACGAACTTGCTTTCAGGATATAGTGACAGCAGTCACAATGTTGATATAGATGATGGAAGAAGTACGTCAGGACACATCTTCTACTATGGAGAAACGGCAGTATCGTGGAGCTCTCAAAAGCAAAAAACAGTTGCTCTTTCATCTTGTGAAGCAGAGTTTATGGCTGCAACGGAAGCTTCAAAGCAAGCAATTTGGTTACAAGAGCTACTAAGTGAGGTAACAGCTAACAAACACGATAAGACAGTGATATACATAGATAACAAGTCAGCGTTGGAGCTCACAAAGAATCCGGTGTTTCATGGACGAAGTAAACACATTCACAAGCGTTATCATTTCATACGAGAGTGTATAAGTAACGAACAGATTCAGGTGGAATTTGTTCCTGGAGAAAGACAACTCGCGGACATATTAACAAAGGCGTTGGCAAGAGTTCATTTCAAGCAAATGAGAGATCTTATCGGATTGAAGTGTTTCTCAAAAGAAGAAATGAAGCTTAGAAGGGAGAATGTTGGTTAAGCTTCAAATGATTAGGCCTAAGTTAAAGCTTTATTAAGATGTATAAAGTTTAAAGATAAGGCCTAATAAGTAGAAGATAAGACTAAAGATTCTAGATAGATTTAGAGGTAAATAATTCTGTTTAGATATGATAAGAGATAGATCCTTTTCAAGTGTGGAAAAGAGTCTATATATATATGGAGTATTATGAGCTTGTATAATACGACATAACGAACAAGAGAAAGAGTTTGTGTATTGATTGGTTTGAGCTTATATTTTACGATCAATACAAAGAGAAACTTTACGTATTTGTTTTGTTATTGCAACTTTAGAGACAATAACGACGACCAAATCTGATATCAATCTACAAAATACTCAAGACTAAAACTTAGTTTAGATAGATCATTTGATATGAAGCCAACATCTTATAAATTAATAATTTTGGAACATGTTTTACTTATAGCTACAATATAACATTAGATATGGAAGCACCTAATATTGTAACAATTTCATAATCTCCTAAACATGAATATGCTTTCTAGTTTGTTGTTTATGGTGAAAATGGTTTTCTATTTAGTAAGTAGAAATGAGATTAAAAAGTGTTTTTGAAAATACAATAAGGGAACTAAGATTTAGCAAATTAACGAAATCACTTCTTTGTCAAAGCCGATCTCAATTTTTCAGGAAAAAAAGATCACCGAAACGTTTCACGCCCTTTCTCCTTTATCCGTGCTCTGTAATTTTTTTCATTAATGTTAATTGATTTTATCATTAAATGTTTTTTAATCAGCGCGGCGCGATTCACGCTATCATTTAATTAAGTTCAAGTCCCTAATTTCGCATTGGTTAACAGAGCTCGTAATTAGGAAATGGGTCTCAATGGGCCAAATTAGTTGTATTGGGCCTATAGTTAACATTTGTTTATCAAAAACAAGAATAGTTTGCCTAATTCGAATTCTTAAATTCTAAACGTACTTTATTTACATAATAAATCATCTCACTAAATACTTATTAGGGTTGTTAGTATGTAGTTATTTATGGCCTGAAATTGTCAGCATAACGGGCCTAAGAGGCCCGTAACTACATAGATTTTAAGCCATAGCATACTTTGATCGAGTAGGGATTTTGTGGCCAATATATATTAATGGATTTAGTTATAAGTGGAGACATAAATGTAACAGAGTCAGACAGAACATTAATGGTCCATGGTTTTCTAACATTAGATTTAAGGCACAAAGTGTCAGCGAGTACTTTTGTCAGTCTTTGTAATAAATGCAGAGTCCAAATTTATTAATTTCTATTTATCTTGAGTATCGAGTCGTCTCTCGTTTTTCATCCTTATACTATTATTCCCCACTATTCCATTTGCCTCGTACCCGAACCAATCATTTCTTTTAATTATGTCTCTATTAGATTAGATAATTAGCAAAGTATATATATGCATTTGATTACTAATAATGTGATAAATGTATATTATACTATTTAGTTTAAATTTCATTCTTGTGAGGATACTAACACTGATCATGAACATTGATTTCCTTCATCCACTCACATTATTGTGCTTATATTAATGATTAGGCTGCATGTGACAACATATAAATATAATATTAAATTAACAAATACTATACTTTGACATTAAAATATGAAATCATTTGAAGTAATAATTGGAAAAATCTAAAATAGTGTCCTGAAAAAAGAACGAGAACAAAAAACTCACTGTAAACTCATTAATACTCATAGAACCAAGAGATAGTGCCAAAGTAAAAGGTTCACTTAATAAAATGGGAAAATATATCAATATTGGTTCAGAATTTTCAGTTAATATAAAATAATAAAATGGAAAGAGTAATTAATAACTTGTTAAGTCTGCAAAATGTTATGGCAATTTATTTTATTTTATTTCTTAAAATTTTGAACATTTTTTTAGCACTTTGAAGTAAAGAAACTCGGTAACATAATCAATGGTTGTCCACTAATTATATTAATCCTTTTTAGATTCTTCTTCTTGTGCCATCAATTTCACCTTTATTATCTAAAACCCCACATTTTCTATGTCCTTTTGTTTATGGACATTAATTATGATTTCTCTCACACTACATATAATTAAGTTATTACCTAATTATCTAATTTTAACATCATTATTATCTTCCTAGGTTGATTTATATCTTAGCTTCCCAATAAATCATTTTTCTTTCCTCTATGAAATTTG
>JAKUCM010008226.1:0-10227 GCA_023374145.1 Lepidium sativum
ATGGGGTATTTTCAGCAACAAAACGGAGTCGCCAGAGCCTTTCGGTTTTGCATGCAGAGGTGGAAGCAATGATCTGGGCGTTGAGATCATTACAGGCAAGACACATCACTGAAGTCGAGGTTTCGACGGACTGTGAGATGGTGGTGCTAATATTTGAATGCCCGGAGGAGTGGCCGGCATTTCCACCTTACCAGGAGGAGCATCAGCGACTGAGTTCTTCATTTTCTCTATGCCATCTATCGATAATTCTTAGAGCTCTGAATCACAAAACAGATGCCTTAGCCCGTCTCACTCGAGTATCTGTAGGTGTTGTCGAATTGTAGTTCTCCGTTTTGGGTCAATTTTTCGAATATTTGGATATAGTTGGAAAAAAATTACATGTTCTTACTTTTTCTTTTTCATGTTTTATCGTCAATTTTAATATTTTAAATAAAAGAATATAATTAGGTATCTCATTTGCACAAGCAGGGATTGAGTCCTCCGCCTATATTATGTAGGAATTTGGCTATTGAACCGGCCAGTTGTGGCCCAATATAATTTGTTGTTGACAAAAAAAAAAAAGAATAAAAGAATATAACTCACATATACCAATCTATATTGTAGGTTTCCTAATGAAAATTTGAAAACTGAATTGGCCGATTATATCTAAAACAATAAGTCAAAATTTCTATCAGTTAATGAGGATTTCTATAAACAATATCCAGATAATACAATTAGAGAACTTCTACATACATAAGAGGTCAACATTTTTATTTTTATTTTTAGACTTATTTATATTAGTCTTGAAGTAATTTTTTCCTATTTCATTTAGATTTTTCTTATATTACAATGGTCAAAATTCATTCTATTAACGTTGATTACAGATGGTGCTACTTAAAAAAAAATTCAAATGATTGTTTTGAAGACATAGATGACTTTGAAGATTTTGCAATTGTTAAACGTATGTAAAATTGTTCAAATTCCAATCTTAATGTGATAGATGTGGTTTCTAATGACACCGTCAAAAGAATTATATAATTTAAAAATCAATAAAATCAAATATTCGATTTTCTAATATTTTATATATATACAAAGTTAAAACATAAGTTCTTCATGTGCTAGGGATTCAGCTATTTGATATATAAATAACCATACATATACTAAAAATTTAATATCATGCAACCGCATGGGACATTATATAGTTATGTAGATATAATAATCAGGAAAAGAATCTTATAAATCTTATACAAAAATAAAAAAATATTTTTTATTATTATAAAAGATACGTATATGTTTACATTAAAGATTAAAATCAACTATTATTTAATTAAATTTTATATAGCCTGACATAAAATCAGTAACGAGCATTAATTTAAAGAATTGTACTGTATTTGTTGCAGATATTAAACAAAGAGCAACGTCAGACGTTACCATGGAAATCCGGCAAATCCGGCAAGATCAGGTGTTCTAATTTCTGGAAAGGAAATTACATGTCTCCTCTTCTACATTACTCCCAGTTTTCCCTTTGCTCATTATGTCCTCTAGTGTCTGTAGCAGAAGAAAGTCTTCAGGAAACGAAGAGCAATAGAGGATTCTTGATATCACCTACTCACCATTTAAGCTATCATAGATATAGTTAAAAAGTTCGTAAGAATCTCGTCTTCCACGCCAGAAAAGTCTGTAGCAGAAGCTCAATCGTGGATTGCCCCCGATGTCAATCTTGCATTATGTATTTGCAAACCATAGTTTTGCCTCTGACATTGAGTGCCAGTGGTAAGCCACAGGATTTTCCAGCGACTTTGCGTATAAGTAAAATTCTGACAGCTCGGGTAAACTACAGAGGAAAAGTCAAACGTTAAGCTCTCGTGAAAGAATGAGGAATTAATACCACGAGCTTTGCTTGTGTTGAAGCTTAGAGATGCAGTATTGAAAGGCTAGCCAGAGATCATAGTATCAACATCGGTTTTAGAGTCTACATGGAACATAAAACACTTGACTGCAAAAATTAGAATATAAAAAAGAAGAGATACTATTTTGACAAGATGTCAAGGCAAAAGGACAAACCATAAGTCTGCATCTAAACATTAACAAAGGATAGCTATTAAGCCTGAGTAATTCTCAAACGCTCAACTTCAGGTGATCTCGCCGGTTCTTTGAGCCTGCACACATAATTATGCAAGAGAATGTTTCTAAGTTTTAGTGAGGGCATTTGTTGGCTGCACAAACTCTCCAACAGTGAACCTGATTGACTCACCACTGGCACCATGTGCTCTGTGTATGTTAATCTGATGGGTCGATTCTAAAGGTGTGGGGTTGCTTTCTACCATTGATTCCTAAACTCAAATTCTCCCTACAGACATATTAGTCTCCTCTTGCTTCTTTAGCATCAATTTTAGCTGCCCTCATAAGTTCCTGTACTGATCAAAGACATACTTGACTGATTCACATGTGAGCTGTATCTGTAAGCAATTTCAAAAAAAAAAAAAGTTTTAGTGATCAATCAGTTTAGAAACATGTTTAGTCTAGTAGACCAAATATTGGCATACATAACTAACCTTTTCTGACACATTCCTGAGTGTTAACCAAGCCTAAAATCCTTTCCAATGCTCTAAGACAATAATAAAATACACCAAACCAGCTAAGAAAGCATACTCAGAAAGCTTTTGTCCAATTTACCAATCGACAACATATCAATAACCATCTTGATAGTGGAAGCATCGGCTGAGAACCCACAACTCTTCATTTCTTCAATAAATTTAGCTGATGTGACTAAGTCACCATCTTGGAGATGTGCACGGATAAGTGTGTTGTATGTACAATCGTTTGGCGCATTTCCATCTTTCTCCATTTTCTCAAGTAAGATGTTTGCTTCAGACAGTGACCCTTTCTTGCATAATCCTGAAATCATCACGGTGTATGTCTTAATGTTAGGCTTCAGTCCTTTAAAAGGTAGACTACAAAATAAATTCCATGCACCTTCCACCTTTCCACCCTTGCACATCCCTTCAATGATGATTGTGTACATAACGATATCAAGATCCATCTTACTCTTTTGCAGATCCTCAAATATTTCCAATGCCTTTTCAAGCTTCCCATTGTCACACAAGCCATCAAGCAGAATACCATATGTCATAATATCAGGAAGAACACCACGTGAAACCATTTCTTGGAAAATTTCCTCTGCAATCTTTAGTTTTCCAGATTGACAAAACCCTTGGAAAAGAATGCTATAAGTAACTGTATTGGCAATCAATCCTCTCTCTGAAATCTCGCGGAAGAGTTTCATACCATCGTGAAACCTTTTCACCGTAAAATATCCTTTTAAGAGACTTGTAAAAGTCACGATATCAGGATGGCAATTATTCCTAGCCATAATATCCAACATCTTGTTGGCCTCATTAAGGCGGTTCTGCATACAAAACCCATTCAACAAGGAATTATAAGTAATAGTATTAGGAGAAACACCTCTTGAGATCATCTCCTTGTACAATTCGTTTGCCTCCTGAAGCTTTCCTTCTTTGGCAAAAACATCAATTAATACATTGAAAGTTATGAGATTCGGGAGAATTTTCCTACTCATCATATCCTTCAACAACTGTGCACCATCATTCCATCTACCGGTTTTACAAAGACCTCGCACAAGAGAATTATAGGTAACAACACTAGATTTGATACCTTTCGTTTCCATTTCATTGAAAAGGCTGACTGCAGCGTCTATGCATCCATCTCTACAAAGACTATCAATGATCGTACTGTAAGTAACTACATCAGCCTTAACATCTCTTTCTTCCATCTTTCTAAGAAAATCTAAGGCCAAAGAAGTATCTCCTGACTTACATATTCCATTGACAATCGAATTATAAGAAACCACATCGGGTTGACATTCGTTTCTCACCATTTCATCGACTAAACCCACAGCTTCCAACAGTTTACCATCGAGGCAGAGTCCATTGATAAGAGTATTAAATGTGGTCGTATCAGGCTCATGCCCGAGCTTCATGACTTTTTCCAAAACAGAATAAGCAAAACGAGTTTTGCAACACCGACAAAAACAATTGATCATAATATTCAAAGTGTAGATGTTATGTGAAATCCCATTCGATTCCATTTGATTGCAAAAACCTAACACAAGATTGTACTGTTTTGTTCTGGCAATGGCAATAAACAATTTACTGAAATGAATGAGAGTAGGAAGAGGACGAGACTCAATCATTTCTTGAAACAAATCAACAGCATCATCTGGTTTGATATCAATAATCCCACTTCTTAATCTCTCTCTGAAACATAGTTTCCCATCGCTAGTAGCAGAAAAGTCGCAGCTAGACAAGAAGCCAGAAAGGGTACAGAGCAAAACAGTTCTAAGAGTACCTGTTTCCAAGAGATGACGCTGAACCAATGTCAAAGCTTTCAGATTGAGAGAAATCGATCGCCTAATCATCTTCAACACAATCAATTCTTAAGTTGAGCTATTCGTTTCTTCTCTGTAACCATCAATGAAGGTTTATCAAAACCCGGTTCAGAAATCTTTTCTCTATAACCGGTTCAATTTCACAAGGTTCATCAACCGGTTTATCTCTCGTCTACTCTTGGGTCGTTGGACGATAATAATTTAGTTCTTTCTAGTCACTTCTGCAACAACTAATTTGGTACTATAATTACATTACAAACAGTTATTGCAGAACAATTCCTATAAAGTTCACGTTCATCAAAAAGAGTTGTTAACTTTATAATACATCATCAACAAAATGCACATAAATTATGACTTAAGTAACAAATAAGTTATAACAAATGGTTTGGTTTTATAACCACTAAATATTATAACAGTTTACATTTTACAACTTCAAAACTCAATTAAGTTACCAAAAAAAAGGTTGGTAATCATAAGAAAAGCTCTAACTACATCACTGTAGAAGAAGGCTAAAGTAAGAAAAAAGCATCTTTAACCTCTCACTAAATCGGCTTAAACCGGTCTTTACACGAACTCGGGTAAACGACTACTGAGTCTATAGATAAACCGGCTTTGGTATGTGTACAATCGATCTGAGTCATCGAAAACTTTATCTTTGTCGATGACTTTTTCGATTCCCGGACAACAAAATCTCCGGCGTGGTAATGAATCCAGTCTCCCCTCTCGGTTAACATGCATTGAGATGAGAAATATTGACCATCTTCGGTCCATAGTTGAAACCGAACCGGTTTAATGTCCCAACCATGGACTTGTTCCGTGTTACAGACCCGTCGACCAAACCACTTACCTGACCGGCCTAATTGAAGCCTGAAAAAGATGCTGTAGGTTCCGACCGGGAATGGGAAATCGATTTCCCATTAACTTCGAACCACCAGGTTTGTTGGAGATAAGCAACAGATGAGAAAACCTGCAAGAAGCAATAACAATGGTTTACTTTCTTTAAAATTGCAGAAAACTTGGTTCATAGCAACGCAAGATGTAACCTTCAATTCGATTATCTTGATGAGAGAATCGCTTCAAGTTTGTAAATGAAGATACATGATCAACACACAATAAGGAGAACAAAGCACACTTTTGAGGAGCTTGTGTTAGGGAATCAAACCAGGCACGTTACTAGAAAAAGAAGCATGCTTTTGAGAAACTTGAGTGAGTGATAGTAATAAAATAATCAAAATCAAGCAGAGAAAATTACGCAATGATCAATGGATCAATGAAATCTCACCGAGATTCATCAGTGGGGATATGATTCCAGTATCTACGGTCATCAATGCCTGTGATTGATAATCCTTTAGCTGAGATAGATAGACAAACACCACTGGTTCGTTTATCTAACCATACCTTCTGCATAATCAATCGAATTCGAGTAAATACGTATAACTTTCTGGAATAAAACCATTTTCTGATCTGATTCCCCATTGAAATTTTTTTGTAATTTTACAATGAAAATCCCAACTTTTTGTCCCTAAATGTGCTGATTTTCATGGAAAAGATACAGAGAGGTTAGAAAAGCGAACCTTGGTGCCTTCATCGAAAGAGTTAATCCTGCAGAGACAAGTGTAAATGTCTCTTTTCTGAATATTTACCGGGAACCCACCAAGGATTTTCTCGAGAATAACCTTGTAATTCGGAGGAAGCTTCGATTCCCAAACGGAATCAGCCCAAGAAGCGCCATAAAATGCGCTATTGAGCTTCGAGAATCTACACATCTCAACAGGATCCAACTTCTCAACAATCAAAGCCACACAAACCTCAGGCAAATCACCTAAACCAGGCTTCAACAAAAGATTCCGATCCCCAAAACATGAAGACGACGACGACAATAAATCATTGTGAAGACCCGAGTGACCCGCACCCATCAAAAGACGAAGAACAGAAAAACCTTAGAAAACCCCTTCCACGAGATCGAGAAATCTCAAAAGTGGTTTTAATGAAAAATAGATTCTTTTCTTGACCCCTAAGGAAACAAAAAAAACTCTTGAAATTTCAAGAGTTTCGTCGTGGAATCTTCTTCTTCGCACGCGCAAAAATAAAAATTTTACTGAAGAACAGATCTTTAGAATCTATAATAATTTTAATAAAAGTAAGTTTTTGAAACCTTTCCAATTCATCTTTCTCAAACTCTTGAAATATTCTTTTTTTTAAAAAAAACTCAAAACAATTATTTGCTTAATCACATTACTTATTGTAATATGTACATTCAAAAGTCTCTTATTAAATTAAGTTACATCTGAAACTTCTTTACAACTCGATTTTACATGACCGGAAACTTTCCGGTCCGCTTTGAAAACGATACAATCTCTAATTATTATAAAAGCCAAATATATTATATAAAACATTTTATTCGTTTTTATTCTATTTTATATAAAATATTTATTTTATATCTTTTTTCTCTTTCATATAGTTATATTATTCAAAACACCAATATATAAAATATTTGATATAAATACCAATATATAGAATGCATATTTAATATATGATTCATGTGTAATATAAATGAATAGTCATGTGTCATTTAAATTAAATAATCTTCTGGCAATGCTATTGATTAGAATTCATGTGTAATATATTGTATGTCTCTTTGCATTAGTGAATTAGTAACGTTTAGTAGCGCTTTCAAGAAAACCGGAGAGATCAATGTCATAGTTGATTCATATTTCCCCCTTAATCACAACCAATGGACTAAACGTTAAGACATTAACTAAACGTTACATTAAATTCCCCCACTTTGTACTTTACTCACCAAAGCTCACTATCTCACATTAAATTTACATTTTCGTATACAAATATTAGTCCCTCGCCTCAGTTTCTCAAGCTATTTGAGAGATAACAAACCACCATATTAACGCCTCCATCTTCACTTACCAAAAGATGACACCACAAATTACCGTCCCCTCTTCCAAATCATTCACTTTTGAATTCTTGATGAAATAGACGGCTAATTATGCAGTGAAGAGGTCATTGCACGACTCATGCATCATTGGGAAGCTAGGAATTTCAAAAAGAGCAATATTCTAATGGGCATTGAACTCCTCCTCTTGGACTCCAAGTTACATTGAAATCGATTTCTTCTAAATATTATTTGGATTTTTATAGGATTTGAATAATAGATCGAACTTTTTTGATATTATTGTTAACAAAAATAATTTTTGATGAAGATATTTAAAACAAATCTAGATCTTAATTACACATTTTATTTTAGCTAATGGAATATGAGTTAAAAATAATATGTATATATATATATATATATTGATTTGTTATTATATCTAAACAAAAATGTAGATGCATACTATTATTCCCTTACCATATAAGTGAATTACTTTAACGTATGATTTAAATATTAAGTTACAACTTCACGGAATTTTTTTCTTAAATTTTTCTTAAAAACACTTTTACATCGACATGTCATTCAATTTTTTGTGCTGATGCTTCTAGAAAAAGTTTTATATTAAAATTATTATATTATCTTTATACTGTTAAAGTACTATGCTACAATAGATATATTGTTTGATATATGAATACAAGCAAAGCAAACAAATCTATTAAAATTACATTGAAACTAGAAAACGATAGTATGATTTATGAATCAAAATCACAAACATAGAGAATTTTAAAGAAACTAAGGAATATAAATATATGACCAATGCTCACAACTATCTCGAATCTACAATTGCAGAATTTTCTCCATTCATGATTCTCTGCTTCAATTGTTGAATATTGGGTGGTTAAAATGCATAATTTCCCCAGGATTTCTCCATTATTTTAAATTATTTTAATCCTATTTAACCGGTCAAATAAATGGTTTTTTTGAAAACGTTACTAAATGTTACTAATTTACGTTGCAAACAATCTATTTAATACTATTTCATGTTTTACAAAATCACATATCTATACTAATAAAAGTTAATTATTAGTATAGACATTCAACTGTTTTACAAAGTATTTATCTTTCTTAGTCGAACTCATAAGACTTTTAAAAAACTATTAAAAAGTTGTTAAAAATATTTTAAATTTTTCTTAAATAATTATATATAGTTATATTCGAGTTTACTTTCTAAATATTTATATAAAGATACAAAAAGACCAAACTTTTACGAAAATTTAAATGGGAAAATAAATATGTTAAACAAAAATATATATAAATGCATATATAGTATAAGAACCGGGCGTAACCCGGTATTATCTCTAGTAAATAAAAAAGAGAGGGTTTTGGTGGGTGATAAACAAAGGTGTCTTTGAATGTAATTATGCGATTTTAAGATATTGGACGGTGATGCAAAAGGCAATGTGTATTCATCCTCTAATAAATACACAAATCCCTCTATTTCGAGATATTCAATCAAAATATCATCAAATTAATTCCTAGTTTTTGAACCGCATACTTGATTTTGTTGTTTTGTCCGTTTTTCTTTTAGTTATTATTTATCTTATCGGGACAATCTATCGTCTCCTTCGTGAGTTGTAACTTGTAAGAACAACATTAGAATACTACTACTATAAACAATATATCCAAAATACATTACGAGATTTTCAGATATTAGTTTCTGTTACACCAAATTCAAAATATCACGTACTTGATCGCTGTGGATATCAAAATACGTATATTATTCCCTCATGCATATATTTTATGAAGACGAAAATATTTTAACTATTAGAAATTTCCCTTTATGACGATATGAATGCCTCAAATTTCCCTTTTTACTCGATTACGACATAGTACCGACGAATGATATTGAAAATCAAATATCTAAACAACTGGAAATTATAAATACGTAAATATTTACTTGATTGGTCAGAGATAAGGACATTATCGGATATTTTATATATTTGTTTTTCATTTGAATTTATTTTGTGCGTGACCAAAATAGAAAAGGAAACAACTTTTGTGCAATTTGTTCTTTGTTTTCTATTGAATGGGATGTAACTCTGATTACTTTTTCCTTAAACAATTTATTATAAGGGAAAAGTTAGCTTTCACCGAAAGTATCTACGAATGAGCCCATAATTATATTAGAATTCACAACGAACTTATATTTTCTTTACTAGTTGACTTACAGGCTATAACCTAAGCGGAGGCCCATATTTAGGAAAGTAGCCCAATAGTCTAATTTGCCTTTTCGCTAATTTTCTTATTTTGGGCTCAAATGGACAATCGTATCATTACGATGTCGTTTTGGATTGTTATTGCTGGAGAAAGAAGCCGCATTAAAAGAGCTTTTACTTGTTTTTTATTGGAGTCGCAGATAAAAAAAAAAGGAGATTACAAATTTTCAGAATCTAAAAGTTTATTTAAAATAACCATAAAAAAGTAGGTGTTTGAATTGATTTTGTTTCTAACTTATCTAAATATCAAATTGAAAATTTTATATTATGAATTGGATTTTGTCGATTCAATGTTTAGTTGTCAAGAAAAAAACGTTTATCCAAAATATATGCATATATATTACATTAATAATCGTAACCTAAATTGTTATAACAAATATAATTTATGAGAAAATATGAAACTTTGTTTAGTGATATATGCAGTGTGTAATTAAAGCTGGAGTGGACCATTTGACAAGTGCAAAATCACGTGGTTTTGAAGTGCGAACAAAACAAATAAGCACTTTTCGAGTTATGAGCATCAATTTTATTAAACCAATCTCACTATATATAAAAAAACCTTACATTTCGAGACAAGAAAAACAAATTACTATATTATAATAAACAAATACTACCATGCAAAGGATATAATATACGTATATGTAATGTATATATAGAGAATTAAAGATAGATGATAAATA
>JAKUCM010008227.1:0-20787 GCA_023374145.1 Lepidium sativum
AATTAAGGAGATGAGAACCAACAGCAACATAAACTATAAGGCAACCTTGTACTCTCGAGATGCTATAGCAGCTGGAATTATAAGAAAAGTAAAGATTTGTTGAGCAAAATAGTGTGTAATGTTTGTTAGTGTTAATTTGATGTGACTAAAGCATTTCTTGGTCTATTAATTTGATGAGAATAAAGTCGATCTCTTCTATTCCAAAGAGTAGAGTTAGCATCGGTCATGATATGTTATCATGTAATGTACCATCTCAACAAACTATTACTATGCAGATAGTTGGATGCTACTACTTTCCATCACCCACCCAACCTTTCTCCTCTATAATTGTTCAAATAGATATAATTTAGCCAATCATTACACTAACACATGTGATGTCAAACCCACATGTTATGTCACTTCTTCTCAAACAAAAGAGTATCGTATGGAAGATTTTTTTTGTTTTTGTCAACTAGCCTATTGACTTTTAAATCTCACTTCTACAACTACAAGTAAGGGGTTCGATCTTTGGTGCCAAGAGAATTTATAAAGTGACTACACCACTGGCCTACCTGTCTTCGGCTATGGAAGATTATTTTGATTATCAAATTATTATTTAATATTTTTTCCGTTTTATTTTAGTTTTACATAAATTACTTTTTTAATAAATTTATCATATTAATCTTACATATTACATTAATTTGCAGTATTAATTATAATATTTGTTTATACTGTGTGAAATTTATTACAGTATATTTGAAAATTTTATTAAAAAATTTTATTAAAATGAGAATTATAAGTAATTTAAACAAGAAAAGAAAATTTGTAATTAATATAAAAAGGAGTGAATAATAATGAGAGGTAGTATTCACCTCTTTAATTTAGAGACCATTCGAGAAAATCACTTTACTTAATTAATCCTTTTGTGTGAACGAAGTGACAGGTGTTGATTTCGAAAAGTGAAAAGCGTCTCAAAACGTGACATAATTTAATAATAACTTAAATAAAACAAACTCAACTATGGAGGTGCGTAGTGAGGCAAGGCAATTAACGACGCTTATATTTATTTATTCTTGACAAATTTGCTCGGCCATATGATTACATGGAATAATACACCACAAATTATAAATAATTTATACAACATGTTGAGTTTTATCATTTTATTCAACTATATATAGACCCCAACTTTGTTCTCACAAAACACAGTATAGAACTTTTAGTTTGGAACGGAAGGAATAGAGTTACAACTTACAACAAGTGCTGGTTACTTGATCTACAAGTTGGAGTGGCCAAGACGAAGCAGGACACGGTGCCACGAAGTGTTGAGAATCCCTCTTAGGTTCCACACCGACTCCACATTTTCCGGTTGAACATTCGCCGCAGAATCCACCTGCCCATTTCCCCAGTTTCAATATCGTATCAGCTCAGAATCCATTTTTTCTATTAGCTATGCAAAATGGCGTGGCCTTACCGCTTTGGCGATGACCTCCGTAGTGTCTGAAACATCAATGGTGGCTTCAAACAACACCCATGCCCATTTATCGCTGGAGTTGTGGTCAGAGATGTAAAACTTTCCTGGTTTCTGGGTTCTAGAAGCCTCCACCCAGTTTTTCCCTCCATCCAGGGATATATCCACTCGCTCTATCCCGCGCCCACCTCCTGAAACCGCATATCCTTTGATGCTTATCTACAAAAGGGCATTAAATTAAGTCTTGCTTTCTTGCATTGGTCGAATCAGGTTGGGTAGTGAATCGGCTCAAAAGTATTTACCTTTCCAGGCTTCACCATTTGCACGTCCTCCACTGAGCAGATTGCACTCTGTTTAACATAACAATAAACATGGGGCCAAGACTCAATTAGGAAACTAAATTTCAATTTAAACTCTACTATCTAATAAGATTCATAAGCCAAGTGATCCAAACAAGTAAAATTTTCAGAATAACACTTAAAAGAAGATCAATCAATTTAAAAGAAAGCATGAAACACATAATCGCTAAGGAAGGAGAGAATTATGAGCTTTGCAAGGCAATTAGAAGATCCTAGTTCATCAGCGCAAAAAAAATAGAAACGTCGTCATAATGTCAAGATTTCTATAAGTGAGAGGGTAAAGAATTTACCTGAACTGGGAAATCCATTTGCGGCCTCCTTGAGGACCAGTCAATATTATCCCAATTGACAGAGGGAGGGAACATTTTGTAATCTTTTTGCATGAAAAATCCCTACACCACATTTTGATCCAAGTCTATTACAATGTTAGAGCTGTTTCTTATTGTTAAAACAGGGTAAAGCCAGCCAGTATTGTTGAGACCTGACATTCTTCAGCGAGTACATTGATGGAATCAAGCCACTTGACGGAACGAGCACCAATCACACCTGGGACAACCACCCTTAACGGAAATCCGTGATCCCTGTTTAGGGTCTTTACAAAGAAAATAAACTTTTTTTAACAAATAAGCACATCTCCGAGTACTCGCTTAAGCTCACACGTCAAAATAAGTGATGACTTAAATAGAATATGGGACTAATATGTTGAGAGTAAGAGAAAGATATCAAACCTCTCCATTCATCTCATAAGCAAGTAGAACATCAGCTTCGGGATTTGTGGCTTGAATTAGAGGGATCGATGCCTTATACGGACCCCCGTTCTCCTCCTAAAGATGTAAATCAAGCATAGACTTTTGATGCGAAGCAATGACTGCATAACAAAACATTAAAGGAGTCTAAATACATAAACATACCTTACAGCGATCAACACTAACGAACTCAACATGTCTGCCTCCTAAGTTGGTTGAAGCAGTGAGCTTTTCTATCCCCATAAGCTCAAGAACATCGGCCAATTTGGCCCCGCCCCAGACAGCTGCAAAGGTATGAAAGGCACATTATTTGATATCTATCTACTACAAGCCAAGTATGATAATAGTTATAATACCATTGCCAATAGCAGAAACATCCCAACCAACCCCTCTGACATTCCGAACTTGGCTCATGGCAGTCCTTCTGTTACCGGCACACTGCATTCATACAAAATTGATGTTAACTGAAAAAAAAGACATAAAAATATTACTGCTCACAATCATATATACCTGTAGAGTAGCAGTTACATTGTACTTTCGGAGGGACCTGCATATTCATAAACAGTAGGAGTGTTGGGAATATAAATGCTTGATGGATAGAAGTAGCAGAAGATACTTAAGTATTGGCTATTTCAGAAGACATAACAGAACAAAATCAAACCTGATGTCTTTCATAAACAGCTTTCTCGGGTTCTCGATCAGTCCAGTAAGAGTGACGGAGTAGCTAGGGGGAGGGATTGGCAGAGAAATCACAGAATGAGCGGAGGAGGGAAGTATAAAGTTGAGAATACAGCGAGAAAGATAGAGACTTTACCTATCAAGGTGATCAACAATGGGAATTGGACCATGATTTCGCTTGTAGAAAAAGTCGACGGGAGTGACATACGATGAGACTAAGGCCGAGCGAGGAGGCTCAGCGTTGAATGGTTCCTGTGAAACCCAATTCAGATACCAAAGGCAAAAGACAGACAAAGCAATTGCAGCAGCAGAGAGATTTTCACAGACAATAAAATCAAAGAAGAAGAAGCTTACCTTGGCGTTGATTTTGAGTGAAGGATGTCGAGGTGGTTCCTGCGAGTATTCCGAAGGACCTCGAATTCCAGGCATTTCTCTTTTGACTTTCTGTCGTCGCTGTCGCCGTCGAGGAGGAGATAACTTAGGAATTGACTCTTCCGTGCTTGGTGATCAGTCAATATAATCAGCCCCAATTTTAAGACCCAAAAAGCTTTTGATGCGGCCCAATGGGCTATTTTTGCTAAAATAAGCAAAACGGTCCGTTTTGAGTGCCTCAAAACGATAAAGGATAAAGGCTGAGATGGCGGCAACAAAGCTTCACGGCGGCGACATGGCGATGCCTCTTCCTTTCCCGATATTCGACCGGCGTCTGTCAAGCATTGCCTCATTCGTCCCACGGAGGTACATCGTTGCGTTGGCGGCTAAAAGAAGCCCTAAGCGTCTCAAATACTCTACTCCTCGCTTCACTAAGGTCTTCAATTCGATTTTCCCTTTCCCTTCAATTAGGTCAATCAATTAAGTCTCTCTCAGTGTATGTTTGTTTATAAACAGGAGGGTGAATTGGTGTATATAGAGGTTGAACCTTCTGGTGTTGATGCCTGGAAACTTGAACCTATTATTCACCTTCTCAAAGAAGGAGCTGTTGGTGTTATTCCCACTGATACTGTGTAAACTAAAACCTCTTCTCTTTTCTTTTTCCTCTTCACACTTACTGTTTTCTTTTGAAATTTTCTTACCATCTTCATTCTATAGATATGCAATTGCTTGTGACTGTAAAAACCATTCTGCTGTCGAGCGTCTCCGAAGGTTAGTATCTGTTAGTTCCAGTCATTTGTAGAACATTCATTTCACTTCTAATGCTTGTAGTTGCCTGACACATTACCTCATATGTCTTTCTTAGGATAAAAAAGATCGAATCCTCCAAAGTAAGGAACATGAACATGGCATCTCTTCAATACTTCTGCTTTGCCTGAGTTCAACACTTGATCCATATGTTAGGATCCGATGATCCCATATGGCTATCTCTTATTCTTCTTGTGCAGCCACTTAGCATTTTATGCCGTTCCCTACGGGATATAGACACATTTACTATGGGCTTTCCTCGCGGTGATGGTCATGGTCATGCAAATGTTTTCCGAGCTGTCAAGCAATGCCTACCTGGTCCTGTGAGAGAAACTCTTCTTTAATCTCTGTGTCTTTCCGTTTCCCAGTGATGATACGGAATGTATTAGCAATATCTAAACCGTTTTCATTTTCATATCCGTTTTTACCATTTGATCATCTTTGGAATATGTTTTAACAGTATACCTTCATCTTGACCGCAAGCAAAGAATTACCCAAACAGTGTGTAGGATATGGCACGACAAATGTAAAATATGCATCCAGGAAACACGTGGGTGTCCGCATATCTGATGACGCTCTCTGCCAAGCTATTCTCCAGGAGATGGATGCCCCACTCATTTGTACAAGGTTATTTTCTTCGTACTCTTATTATTACAGTGACATACTAGACTCCCCAGAAACTGTGTGTATAGTTGTAACGTATAGTGTCGTACATAATCACCAGTGTGAAAGGCCCGAAAGAAAATGAATGGATGATTGACCCAACCTCGATCCGGGACATATATGGACCAGAGGTATTAATATCTCTCACTAAAGGGGTTCTTTGGTTGCCTCTACTCACTGTTTTCAGTTTCATTCTACAGGGTCTAGATTTTGTGGTAGATGGAGGTGTACGAGTGGCTGAACCATCCACCATCGTGGATATGACAGGACCCTATCCAAAGGTCGTACGGGAAGGGAAGGTAATAGATTATCTAACATACTGTGCTTCATCCATCGAAAGAGCAGGACCTTAACGTGAACTGTGGTTGTATAGGGACCTATATTGCCATGGATGGTCATTGAGGACGACGAGTCTCATCTGCGCCAAGATTTTATCGCCTCTGGCACTTAAAACAGTGGCGAACACATCAGGTATTTATTAATGCTTTCACTCCTTTTCTTTCTTCCTCAAAACTAGTGTAGATCGAAATGCTATTTGTTTGCTTACAAACAACCATTTTATGGTCTATTCTTCAGATTATATTTTTTTTGGACAGTAACGAAGGAAGAAGAAATCAACATGAACGTGAATACAGTATATATGTATGTATGTATTATTAGTTGCTTACGACAAATGATATTCAGTGATTAAGCATCTATCAAAGCTGTTCATCATTCTTCTGGTTTTGGATCATAGGGATAAAAAATTCAGTAATCTTTGGGGAACTTTTATAATCAGAGGTGGATTTTAATGAATTTAGAAATACTTACAAATTATGTGTTATTCAAGCATTGATTTTGAAATCTATATTCAAATTACGTGTTATTCAAACATTTTTTAATATTGAGAACTAGTTTATCAGTTTTCAAATTCACTTTTATTTGATTTTAAAAGAATTTTATGTGAATTTAGAAATCTATAAGGGTTTTTAAATCCAATTAATTCCACCCTCCGATAAACTTTTTTTTAAAATGTAAAAAGAGAAAAAAAGACGGACGTACAAAGAGAGATTTATGTATAGAGATACAAGAATAGCAAAAAGAAAGGAAGCATAAGCAGTAGAGCAGGCTAAATGTGGATATGAATTTGAATGGCGATAATCAAAATGGTAAGAATAGCAAAGAAGAGAATGGCATGAACCAAAATAGAGATGCCACTAGTAGTCATGTTGCCGCACTCCAAAACTCTCCTCCTCGCCGGCAACTGAAAGAGAAGCCCCGGCGATAACACTACGAACAGCACCACTCCTACTGCTACCGGCGCCCAGTCTGCTCCTCCCATCTCTACCATGTATACCTCTTTTTCACCTACCAATATATATGACACCTAAAACCAATCACTTGCTCTATCGTATGTGTTCGTGTGCTACTTTTCTCCGTACTTTTCTACTCAAATTCAGAACTCCATTTGGATTATTTAAGGACTAACAGACTTCATTTAAATTGGTATCTTCTTTTCTTTTTGGGATGATCAAAGTATAACAGTATCTTCTTTTCTTGTTGGCCAGGTAAATATCTGAGAGACCCCTATTTACATTTAGTGGCTATATGTAAACTTTGGATAAAGCTAATAAAGTGTTTGATACTTGTTTTCTATAAACTGCTTTGGTTTCGATTCTTTTGCTTTACTCAATATCAGTATTGTGCCTTATCCCCATTTAATCTCATATATCGTAATTAATTCAATATATATGTGTGTTATATTTGGGCTCATCATGAATTGATTTTAAAAGAAGAATCATATGCTTAGGCTTCAATACAAGCAATACTACCATTTATATGTATAGAGGTAAAAATTAGAAATAGTATAGTGTGAGAGAATAGTTCTTTTCTTGATCCTTGAGACTTGAGGAGATGGAGCCGTCCACTTTTGTGCAGCCGAAGCCACATTTAATTAAGAAGATGATCGAACACATATTCTCATTTCTCATCTCACATGCATGCATGCGTACATTATATATAGAAGAAACACATTAGATGAATGCAGAAGGTAGAGAAGAAATCATCATCATCATCATCATCATCATCATATAATGGGGTTGGACTGGGGACCAGTGTTGATGTCGGTGATATTCTTCATAGTATTGAGCCCTGGAGTTCTGTTTCAGCTGCCTGGAAAGAGCAGAGCTGTTGAGTTCGGTGGGTTTCAAACAAGCGGACCATCCATTGTCATCCACACTCTCCTCTTCTTCGCCTTTATCACCATCTCCCTCATCGCTCTTCACATCCACATCTACACAGCCTAGCCTATTTCCCTCTAGTCTTCAATTATGTATACTAAATCTTAATTAATTTTAAATCATCACCTTTTTATTTCTTTCTTAATTGCACATTTTATTTTTATATTAACAAAGGCATCATTTCTTTCTGTTTTATGCCTTAGGAGAAAATTAATATATACGCATTTAAGTTTGTTAAAAAGGGTATTGGAGTATGGATTTAGAAATCTTTACAAAATCATATGTTATTCAATTAAATGATTTTAAAATTCATATTCAAATCATATGTTATTCAAGTATTGATTTTAAAATATATATTTAAATTATATGTTATTAAATCACTGAAATCTAGTTTATTTGATTTTAAAATCTATGAATTTTAGAAATCTAAATCCATTAAAATTCGCATTCCAATAAATCCTTTTAGTTGTAAAAAATTTGAAGGCCATATAAAGGTTTGAAGGTCATTTGATCCGTTTTTTTTATCCAAACAAAAGCTTTCTTATTAACATCGATCTTGAAGCAACTAACTTATAGCACTTAATTATGACTTGCATATTATTAACCTAGGTAAGTACAAGTCCAGCTATCTCAATCCTAAGGGTCGTCAATCTTCATCTAAGCTAATAACAGTGGTCCGTCTCTCACAATGGTCTTGCTTAAACCTTTCTCTAACCGAAGATATATAAGAAGCGGCTCTAGCGTCAACGCACTCCTCCATACCATTAATCCCAGCTCTACCCATCAGCTTCTCCGCAATCACGTTCAGCTTCTTCTCCATATCCTTACTATCAGCTGCCAATCACATCACACCACTAATTATACTCATAAAATACATATAGCTATTAATTGACTTAATTAGAGAATAATTATAAGAGGTAACATACATGGTTGAAGGAGGAAGTAGTTATTGGAATGATCAGATTGAGGAGCGTAGGAAGTGGTCGTGGAGGAAGTGTAATGAACATTATTGTAAAGGTCTTGCAAAGGATTTGAAGGTTTCACAGCTTTGCAATAGGGCATTAGCTTAGATAGCATGAACCCTCTTGATCTCCTTCTGTTCATCTCCATGAGAAAGCGAGAGAGACTTGTTTTATAATGTGTGAATGATTCATGTATATATAGACACTCGAATGATTAAGTAAGTAGAGAGTTATACGTAATAGTGTGGTGTGGGGAAGGCATGCAGAAAGATAGAGAGGTATCAAAGACGCGTGGTCCTTCACCATCTAATAATTTCACTCACAACCATTGTCTTTTTTTGATGACTAGGCTCTTCAACTTTCATCCTCAAAAAGCCACGACGACACATCTATATCTAATGTTACGTTATATATAAAGAAGAATCGTTACTAATAATCTATGATAATGCAATAAAGGAAGCCTCACAAAAAATTAGATTAGTTTTTGAACAAGTTTCTTATATAAACGATTCATTGATCATTCAGCGGCATCTTTTTGAAAAAGGACATAGAAAAATGTGAATAAGTTTTGTTTATTTATTCAAGAACGTAAATAAATTTGATTCGGCAGAGATATTATAGATAAGTTCACAAGCGAATAATTCCCTATCATTCGTGTGGTTGTGGCTGCGGCAAAAGCACCAATTTTATTTTGATGTAACCTAAACTTACTGTTTCTTTGTTTCTTCTTATAAACCGATCTAACTAAGAGAACTATAAAAAAGAAGCCTCTAAGATAACAACGTAAAGCTCACGAATATTTAATTTATCTAGAAAGCATATATATATCTTTTGTGAAGATTTTGAGTTTTATGTGAATGGTCCAAATGTATATATATATCATCTCTGTAACGATGCTCTAGAAGAGATTGCTTACATCAACATAATATTCTAGTCTTTGGAGATGACATGGTCCCTTAATTCCTTTGTTCTTACTTACTATACACTCAACTTGATGACATTCGAGATTGAGTGTATTCTTAGTTTGAGCGAAATGAATAGAGAGAGCTGGGCTTGTTGGGCTGATTTTATATTAAGAAAAACACGAGAGCCCAACGGAAGGCTCCTGGGCCCAAAAAAAGTAGCATAAGCCATTGTGAGATTGGTAATCAGTTACACATAATGTATCCAAACCTGCTCTATCTACTGCATGTATGATTCATGAACAAAGCCTGGATAAAAATGGAAGTAGGTAGCTTGATGTATTTTGGGACCAAACAACAAAAGAATCGAAATTAAAAGGGAGGGAAGATTTGCATTTGGGTTAAGATGTGATGGAAATTATCAGAAGGTTTATGAACAGGATGACTATGAACACCTTTGTATGTAGTAACCACCACTTCTTCATCTCTTGTTTGCCTCTGCACTTGCTTCTTCACTCCACATCCTTCTTCTGTGCACTTATAATAGCTCCTATGGATATATATTATTATCTTCTGTTAGAAAAGATGACGACAATATGACAACAACAACAACAAAAGAAGATTAGTTAAGTACCTTGGGTATTGATTGTTCTTGACAGCTTTTTGGCCGTACTTTCTCCATCTGTATCCATCATCTAGAATATCTACTTGGCTTCTTGTCTGAAAGGCGAACCTCGGTTCTCTTTCTTTCTTCTTCTTCTTACTCATCATCTTCTTCTCTTTCTCTTCCTCGTTACTGTTACTGTTGTGCTGTGACGATGATGATGTTGTTGTTGTCGTCTCATGAAACTCGGTGAAGCGAGGATCAACCGATGAGGAACATGGGAACAACACCTGACATCTATCCTCCATTTTTTTACTTAGACACAGAGAGAGAGACTTAACGAGAGACGTAAGAGAAAGTGAGATTGAAAATGGATTCACTGATCAGTGCATCAATCACACAATATTAAGCGTTTGGTTTGGTGGCATTTTTTTCTTTTCTTTTTTAATAAAGTTATGGCGGCTTCATTATTCTTATTATGACTTCTTATAATTTACATTCTTCATATTATTCTCACTATTAAATAGATTTATAAGTAAGCAACTCCTTCGACTTTCAACTTTTGGTGCAAATGCATTGGATTCAAATTTTAACCCAGGGTTGGTTAAGAAAGTAACTGGCAAGGTAGCTTCTAGATCTCTGACTGTATCTCATTTTTTTATTTGGTTAAACGAAGATTAGGCTGCATTTAGTAAGAATATAATATCCAAAGCACGTGTTATTTGAAGACAAGCTCACCTACCAAAGTAGATCCGACTCAAGTTATTCAACTAAACAAATTGTTCAAATTTTGACTATTTGGCCTCTCTGCTTTCTTTTATATTTGTCAAAAGTATACAACGATAATTATTTGCTATATCATATTATTCAATCTTATTCAAATTGGCTTTCCAGGAAACAGCTCACATAGAAAATTATACAATTAAATAAAACATTTGATCACATGTATGATTTGAGACGGGGTCGCATCAGAGACTGAGCTCCATCCACCAAGACACTGGTGCCTGTCATGAAGCGTGAGCCGTCGCTGATCAAGTAAATCACAGTGGAGTATAGATCCTTCTCCGGGTTCAGCCACTGGCCCAACGCTGCAGCGTCTTTCACCAGCTTCTGAGCTCGCTCTCTTCCCACAGAAGCTGGATATTCATCGTCCAGATGCAGCCCTCTTGAGATCATGTTGACCCGTATCTTGTGCTTGCCTAGACTCATGGCTGATGCCTGAAACCACATCATCAAACATTCAAGTTATGAAAAAGTGTGGTTAAACTGGGGAATATAAGAATATATATATATATATTTATGTATAAATGTACCCGAACAAGCTGATGAATAGCAGCAGCTGCTGTAGCGTAAGCATCAGCTCCAGGGTAAAGCACTCTCGCTTCGCTAGCGATTGTGGCCATGAAGACAATGGAGCCTCCTGATCCATGCTCCTTCATCCTTGTGGCCACAGACTTCAACAGAAACCATGGAGCGGTGAGATTGATCTTTGTGATTCTCTTGAACTCGTCTTGAGGCACCTGCAGAAGGTCATGTGTCTTCCCTGCAAAGAAAGAAAGAAAACATCTTCACAATCATGATCATTCAAGGCCAGTTTGAATTAGAAGCAACAAAATGAAAACCTTGGTAGGTATAAGAGTTGAGAAAAGCATCGAAATAGCCGAAACAAGTCCATGCCTTTTGGACAGCGGAATCGAAAGCATCCTCAGAATCAGATTCCATATCTAGTTCAATCACGTCCACTGGGAAGGCTCCTTCAATTGAAACTCTTATCTTCTCTACAATACTCCTTAGAGAACCCTCATTTCCCATCATAACCAAACTTAATCACAAACATCAACACCCAAATTAATCACTCACACTTTGATTTAGTCTACATTGAACTTATAAAATTTTGAAGACTGATTGAAACACTCACCTGCAACCATGTTTTGCTAGTTGGAAAGCGATATTTCGGGAAACCTCGTCGCCGTTGGATGTCATCAAAACTCTCTTAACCGGCAGATTTTCCATTCTTTTCCAATTACTTAAAATTCTGGAGATGATTCAGACAGACAATGGATCTCGTGTCGTGAATTACGCAAGCGACGAAATAAAGTATATCCAGACATAAGCCTAATTGGTTGTCAAAAACAAAAAAGACATAAGCCTAATCACATGGTCCACGTTTTCTTCTTCCCTCCACGATGATGAAGAAGATAAGAGGCTTTTTATTTATGGGCCATATTTTCAATAGAGCCCAAACGTTAAGACCCAAGACATATTTTACTAATATGTATACTTACTTTTGATAATTTTTATACGACCCAAATTTTTTTTTTCTTTGTCAACTTGACTCAAAAACAGAGATAACAAGACCAAAGTAAAAGAAAATCATCATACAATATAAGCGATCTGGCCGTGCTTATGAATTATAGCTTTAAAAAATATATTTTTCTAGTTTATTTTTGAAAATTATAAAAGAAAGAATTGCTCAAATATAGCAATTATACTATAATTACCAAAACAATTTTTGTCCAAAAAAAATAAAGCGTCAAGGGTGTAATTACGATTACACCTTTGAAACAAAAATTGTTTTCTTCTTCTATTTTCTTCTTCTCTGGTTAAGTTCACAAAAGAAAAAAGAAAGAAACCTATAGTGTAAACCGTCGTCGTTAACCTCTCTTTCTTTTCTTCGTCGTCTAATTCTTCGTTGTTTTTTATACTCGTTGTCTTCTTCTTCTTCTTCTTCTTACTCGTCGTCTTCATTGTCGTGTTGTTTATTTATCAAAGGTAAGTTTCTTCTTATCTTCTTCCTCTTCTCCTCTTCTTCTTTTTCTTCTTTTTCGGGAGGGCATTTGGGTTTAGGGTTCACGTAAACATTGGGTTTGTAGATTTCACGACATTTGGGTTTCTCGATTTCGCGACACTTGGGTTTTTGTTCTTCATCTTGTTCTTCTATGTTTGTCAAGTAGATTTCTTCCCCGGTCTGAGCCAATGTGATATAGTTCGTAATTAGTTGTGAGGGTAAGGTTGAAGTAGAGATACGCTTAGTGTACTAGAGATATGCTTAATGTAGTAGAGTTAGTATGACGTTTGGTAGAGTTAGGTCGTAGTGGGGTATAGTTCGATTCCGTGTAGTAGAGTTAGTCTGACGTTTGGTAGAATTAGATTATCGTGTGGTAGAGTTGGCTTGTAGTGTGGTAGAGTTAGGTTGTAGTGTGGTAGAGTTGGATTCCGTGTAGTATAGTTAGTCTCACGTTTGATAGAGTTAAGTTGTAGTGTGGTAGAATTAGGTTGTAGTGTGGTAGAGTTGGATTCCGTGTAGTAGAGTTAGTCTAACGTTTGGTAGAGTTAGATTGTAGTGTGGTAGAGTTGACTTTTTGTGTGGTATAGTTGGATTAGAGTTAGTCTGACGTTTGGTAGAGTTAGATTGTAGTGTGGTAGAATTGGCTTGTAGTGTGGTAGAGTTGGCTTGCTTGTAGGGTGAAGTGTAATAGAGTTAGTCTGACGTTTGGTAGAGTTGAGTGCCTTGTAGTAGAGTTTATTTACCTGTAATGGAGTTGGGCTTTTTAATGTTTATCGTTTGTTTTCATCTTTAGATATGGCAGACAAGAAGTACCCAAAGAAGGTTCTCACACACGGTCTACCGGTGATGAAGAATCAAAGCATCAACCATATATGAGAACACTTGCGTAGGAGTTTTTCTGAAGCTAACAGACTCCGACTACAACTTTACAGGGAGGCATATATAGTACATGTTGATAAATCAACTAGTGATTAAGAAGAAGTATGAGATGTGGGTGTTGTTTGGTTCTCGACCTACGAGGTTTTCTTTGCACGAGTTTGCGGAAATAACACAACTTAATTGCGGTAACTTCTAGAAGGCTTCTAATGTGGCAGATGAAGCCCACAGAGAAATTTGGGAAGATATTGGTTTAGGGGTTGGTGAAGGCCCTAAATAAGTAGAGTTGAAAGACCTCTTGGGGAGATGTAGAGGGTGGTCTTTCGAGAAAAGAAGATGGTGGGCTTGCTAGTGGTTTTGAATGTCGAATTTTATGGTTGCCACACAAATAGTATGCTCCCTTTTAGTGCTGCAAAATTGGTTGCAAATTTTGAGATGTTCAAGAGGCATCCATGGGGAAGAGTAGTGTTTCTAGAACTGATCAAATCGATCAAATTGCAGCATACAAAAAGGCCAGTAATTACACTCTAAATGGGTTTGTGCACGCATTTCTGATATGGGCATTTGAGTTCATCCCCATAGTGGCTCAAATATTTGGGGAGCAAAGAGAAGGTGGCGTCCCCATTCTACGATGGAGACCAATCAAAAAGCAAACCATTGAACCCGAGGACATGGTGAAGTTGGTACAACGAAGCTATGGAAAGGTAAATTGCTTTCGTAGTAGAGTTGGTTTAGGTGATTGATAGAGTTCAATTTATGTATAGTAGAGTTCATTTACGCTACTAGTAGAGTTAAATTTCAAGTACAGTGGAGTTGATTTCAAGTATAGTAGAGTTCATTTACGTCTAGTAGAGTTCATCTATGTGTAGTAGAGTTCATCTATGTGTAGTAGACTTCATTTACGTTTAGTAGAGTTATTTTGACAGTCAAGTGGAGGTAATTTATGTGTGCTATAGTTTATTTGTGTTTAATAAATAGCATGTTCTCGTCTACCATGTACGTCTTAAGCAGCTGACTACATAGCTTTTGGAGATAACACCTCTATGGCTAGCCGATATTGCATATCCCAAAGTGGACACCATGCTTGGAGACATACTTGCCTCTAGTCTAGATGAATCCGCCTGGGACAAAAGTATTAAGAGGAACGCAGATGCTTATATCGAGGAGAGGATGAGCAAGTGTAGTGCTAGTTCAAAAGAGGAGGTGAAAAGATAGGGAAAGAGAAAAAAAACAGAAGGAAGAAGAGACAAAACACAAGAAATAAGAGAAGAGACATAAGAAGAAAGAGATGGATGATTCCACTACCTTGAAGGATGTGGTAAGAATCGCAAAAAAGAAAAAGCGGAAGGGAGAGGAGTCGAGTGTATTGCTTGACACTCTTAGAGATATGACCGGAGCCTTCGAAGGGATAATACATGTTCAGAACGTGTTTGTTGAAAGTATGTATCGTTTTGAGGAGAATATGTTGGATATAAGGGCAGATACCACAATGCTTGCTCTGTGCGTGATTAGGGTGGAACGTAACACCTCAGACAATACATCCATGCTTTAGAGGATTCTTAGGTTGGAGGAGACCAGGATGCAACCACAAGTTTATAGCATGGAGAACAACAAGGCTGAAAATACGGATGAGGGTGGAGGTCAGACAACTCAACCACATCGAACCCTAGACCATGTGAATCGCGAAAATGACATAGAAGGCGATACAAACATTACTCTGAACTCCTCTAATAATAAGGAACTTAAATCGGTACGTAAGGCTCTGTTTGAATGAGACTTACTCTGATTTATTTATCCTATGTAGCAACATTGAATTGTTGTTAAAATTACATACATATTTGTACGAACATAAACATAAAGTTATGGGTTGTTAACTTTGGTAAAGCTTACATACATATCGACAACAACCTTCCTCATGTAGGGAAAGACTCTAATACTTGCATCGAAGGCGATGAATAGAAACTTAAACCTGACTTGCCCGTCTAAATTGAGCTTTATTATGGCTCCGTGATTCGCTTTTCTAATAGTAAACAATTACGACGAAAGTTCTTGGAAATTACTTTTCGAACTGCTTGTAACTAGGGTTCGTGCTTGGCTTAGAGTACGATGTGATTTCCAGTATTTCATCTGCATAAATTGTAGTTATGACGACGTCAACTCTACCACAAGGAATTTAACTCTACTACACGGAAAATGAACTCTACCAAACGTCATACTTAAATGTCGTCATACACGGACTAACTCTACCACACGAAATCCAACTCTACCATGAGGAATTTAACTCTACTACCCAGAAAATGAACTCTACCAAACGCCAAACTTAAATCTCGTCATACACGGACTAACACTACTACATGGAATCCAACTCTATCACACTACAATCTAACTCTACCAAACGTCAAACTAACTCTACTAGACGGAATCCAACACTACCACACTACAACCTAACTCTACCAAACGTCAGACTAACTCTATTACACGGAATCCAACTCTACCATACTACAACCTAACTCTACCAAATGTCAGACTAACTCTACTAGACCGAATCAAACTCTACCACACTACAACCTAACTCTACCAAACATCAGACAAACTCTACTACACGGAATCCAACTCTACCACATAACAACCTAACTCTACCAAGGTTATACCGACATTTAACTCTACTACAAGGAAGATTAACTCCACCATGACGTAAAATTAAGTTTGTACCTTTAGATCGAATCACTTGCTTATTGAATCAGGTACGTGTCGAGGAAGAACATATGGCCCAATTCCACCTACGAATTCCAAGTATAACCTTCCTAAAACTTTCGTAGACACTTGTCATGCACGACCTGATCTCTATGTAACAGAACAACTATGTTCTCCCCTATACTTCCGGACAAAGACACATCCACCATCATCGACAGGTGAAGCTCGCACTCTCCATTGACAGTTTGGTACCCAACATTTCACATCCAACACTGTCTTCGATGAAGCAACAAGTTCGAAGTCTAACCTCTGTAAGACAGAAAGAATCTTTAGCCTTGTCATGAGTTCTTTCTTTGATGAGTATTGTTGCCCAACAACCAATGCGAGTGTTGCCATATCTATGTCCAAATACTCAGCATTCAAATCCAACCCCATTGCTTTCTCCGAGAGGTTTTTCTTCTCTTTTTCCTTCGATTTTCTACGAACACTGATATAATCTTCATCATTCGAGCTTGCGTCATCCATATCATTCCAACAGTTGAATCTGAATTCCACATATTTTTCCTCAGCATGTTCAGTTTCATGTTTCACATTTTTCGGTATACGCTCATTCTCTGGTCCACCTTTATTTAACTTCGGATCAACTCTACTACACGAAGGAGCAACTATACTACACCAAGGGTCAACTCTATTATATGAGGCATCATTGTTATCCAACTTACAATGGAATTTCTCGTCACTGTTTCCTTTATCGTTACTACACTAACCTTTTTCAGGTAAACTCGATGAAACACAAGATCTAGTGGAAATTTCGACACATAGACGCATTGCTTCTTTACGAAATTGTGAAACAAACACTTGCAATTGTCTATCGTTACTTACAATTACAGGGGGGTATCTTTTGGTAGTGAATGAATGACTACATTTGGCATGTAGCTTAGTTTTACCTCATGAGAATGTTCATCCAAACCAAAATCGACATAAACCATCTCCAAAAATTAATCGAACCTTAAATCTTCGATAATGGCTATGATTCGACACCCGTAGGACTGGTCCACCGAAAAAATCCATCGACTTTCATTAAAACTCCAAATCCCACAAACCAAAATAATATAATCCATAGATCCAAACATAAACAGAAAATCAAAGGAGCTTGGAAGAAGTAAAGGAGCTTCAAGAAAGCTACAATGGCGTCACTTATGGAGGAATCAGTTGGATGTGAGGCATATGAGCGAATAACTGAGGGGTAAATTCGTAATTTAAGCTATACTACGGAGTAGGCTAGGTTTTCAAAATTAACTCTACAACGTTGCACTCTGCTAGTGTGGTAGAGTTGATTAGAGCGCAAACATCAACTCTATTACGCTGAAAATCTAACTCTACTAAGCACACTTCAACTCTACTATGCTGAAAATCTAACTCTACTATGTACGATTTTTCATTCATGTCAACTCTACTAAGCATACTTTAACTCTTCTACGCTGAAACTCTAACTCTACCATATTGCACTATGTTAGTGTGGTAGAGTTGATTAAAGCGCAAACATTAACTCTACTACGCTGGAAATCTAACTCTACAAAGCACACTTTAACTCTACAACGCTGGAATTCTAACTCTATTATACACGATTTTTCATTCATGTCAACTCTACTAATCACACTTTAACTCTACTACGCAGAAAATTCTAACTCTACCATACTACACTCTGTTAGTGTGGTAGAGTTGTTTAAAGCGCAAACATCAACTCTACTACGTTAGAAATCTAACTCTACTAAACACACTTTAAATCTACTACGCTGGAACTCTAACTCTACTATACATAATTTTTCATTCATGTAACTCTATTAAGCACACTTTAACTCTACTACGTTGGAATTCTAACTATACCATACTGCACTCTGTTAGTGTGGTAGAGTTAATCGCTTACGTGGCAGATTTCATTAATGACATTTTCGTAATTATTATTTTTTTCCTCATTAGGAAATGGCAAAATAGTATATATATATATATATATAATTAAGAAAACTATTTGTAATAATTTACAAACATGTGCTCTATTTCAATAATCAACACTTAATTTCGCTTTAATCTAGCAAATCACCCTTTATTAAATTGCAAAGACTATAATCCTCCAAAAAATTATTACTCTATTTTGAACTTATTTTCGATAATTTGTTGATTTTATATTTTTATTGCACAATTACTAATTGTTTTTTAATACTCCCTTTCACAATATATGTTGTATTTCCATTTACAAAGAGTTTCACTTTGCTAGAGAGACATATGAAAGGAGCAAGTTGGGAGCTCTAGGTTGATTCAGACAAATTAATAAGGTAATCTTTAGTTTTGTTTTGTGTGCTTCTTCTTCATATATACGTTTGTGTTCCATTTCGTTTGGTAGACATAGATAGGCACGAAGTTATTGTTAGTCCATTTGATCACAAGCACCACATATAAGAGGATGGGAATGAAGTGGAGTGGGAGAGAAAACAATTGAGCAACTGAGGATGCTTTGTTTTTGTTAGGTACAATAGATGGCCCAATAGATAGGGGTCTGGTGGTCAGCCTATGGGTAGGTAACAAAGTTTATGGTTATGGGTGCCTAAGATTTTAGGTAGGAGTAGTGGATTTTTGATCTCTGAGTTGACTAACAAAGAGGTAATATAATGAGAGAGAGTGTAAAAACAAGACTTGAGACACAGAATCTTTGTGAGATGTCAATTTTCAAGTGGGTGGAATCCATACAAAGAAAAGTGCTTTGCTTCGTCTACTTTGCATCCTTTTTGGCAGCCACATGACCTTGTTTATGCCTTTCTCTTCGTTTTCCACTCTTTCTTTTCTTCCACCCAAATTATTAAACCATAGATTGGTTATTATTATTGTGTTCTTTTTCAGGAAAAGAAAAATCAAATGATTGTTGCTTGGTAGTGCAGCTGTGAGGAATCCCTTATAAATACCCCAGTCTTGAAAGTATTAGCTTAGATCATCAAATTGACCCCAAACGATCACCAAAGCAACTGACTTTTGGTAGTATGGAACAATAAGAGAATCTCAGTTGCTGTGTCCAAGCCACGTCATTATTAGAATCTTTAGTGGCACGTGCTGGATCCGAGCATCAAGCCAGCATAACGGGCTAATCATATAGTTTCGGTTCGGTTCGGTGTGCCCTACCATTTTATGCTCTCTCTTTTATCCCCTAACCAAAATTTGTATAATTTTCCTCACAAACAGGAGAGGACTCACTTTTTTCCCAGCTCTCTCCTCTGGGTTTCTGTTGCAGCCAAGTTCAGGAGGAGATAAAGCTATGGATGATGATGAGTATGCTAAGCTTATTAGGAGGATGAATCCCCCAGGTTTTTCTCTTTCTCTCTATACTCTTTCTTTTGTTTGGGTCCCTCTGTTTCTCTATGCTTTACGATTTGTTTCTTTTTTGTGGTAAATTGTACAGTTTGTTGGACTACAAAGTTTGTTTTGTGTCGCTGAGAGCTGCAAAAGTTTCATGTTTACGGATTTGTTTGTTTTATATATGTTTATCATTGAAACAGAGTCGTTATTGATAACAACGCCAGCGACGATGTCACTGTTATTCAGGTAAAACAGAAGACTTCATTGAGTCTGTGAATACACAAAATAGTTGTTTGAGTGGTTCTGTATGGCCCAGACAGAGAGGGTAAACAGAGTTTGTTCCCTGTTTTTGTTCTTACATGTTTGTGATTTGTTTGTTTGTGGTGTTAAAAGATTGATAGTGTGAACAAACATGGGACTCTGTTGGAAGTAGTGCAAGTGCTCACTGATATGAATCTTGTGATAAAGAAAGCTTACATCTCTTCCGATGGAGGTTGGTTTATGGACGTTTTCAAAGTCATCGATCAAGATGGGAATAAGATCAGAGATACTAAAGTCCTTGACTATATCCAGAGGGTATGTTTTCACTTTTAAGACTCGGACTTGGGATCAATCAATCAACAGATTCTTCTTTTCTTTCTTATATTTTTGTGTTGTTGAAATCATTTGGCAGAGGATAGAAAGCAACGCAGGTTGGTTTGTTCCAACTTTGAGAAGCTCTGTTGGTGTGGTGCCCTCAGACGAATACACAACCATTGAGCTCGCTGGAACGGATAGACCGGGTCTGCTCTCTGAAGTATCTGCCATTCTCACAGACCTTCACTGCAACGTTGTGAACGCTGAGATATGGACTCACAATACCAGAGCTGCCGCAGTGATTCATGTCATGGATAGTTCAACCAATTCAGCCATCACTGACCCAATTCGCCTCTCAACCATCAAAGAGCTGCTGCACAATGTAGTTAGGACAAACAGCGGTTCAAGAGCCGGGAAAACGGTCTTCTCTTGTTCTGATACACACAGGGAGAGACGATTGCATCAGATCATGTTTGATGATAGGGACTATGAGGGAGTCAAACGAGCAAGGACATCAGCGTCTAGGCCCACTGTCACGCTAATGAACATTGAAAAGGATTATACCATTGTGACTATGAGATCTAAAGATAGACCAAAGCTTGTGTTTGACGTAGTCTGCACTTTGACTGATATGCAGTATGTGGTGTTCCATGGCATGGTCAGCACAAGACCAGTGGAGGCTTATCAGGTAACTTGACGAATTAGATGTACAGTAATAGGATCTCTGGTTTCTTATACTATACATAATA
>JAKUCM010008228.1:0-31914 GCA_023374145.1 Lepidium sativum
AGAACTAAAACCTACATATCAGAACCAAAACCTATATAACGTGAAACAAAACCTACATTACGTGACCCAAAACCTACATCACATGAATCAAAACCTACATAGCAGATCAAACATATATAACGTGAATCAAAGCCTACATAACGTGAACCAAAACCTGTTAGAATTAACACCAAAGATAAACCATACTTGCGGAAAATAAAGAGAGAATTAAGGGAGAATATTAGAGAAGACTCTTCTCTTCTTCTTACTTATGAAAACATCTTACAATGAGTGTTTATACAGAAGGATATACAAGAGAGAAAAGACAAAGTAGAAAAAGGAAAAATAGGAAAAAGGAAAAATAGGAAAATAGAAAATAGGAAAAAGGAAAAATAGAATTGGAACCACATCTTGGGACAATCTATTTTTCCTTTTTTCCAAACGGCTATGTTGCCCTAAAACACTTTCTCATTTGCTTCTAGAATAAGCGTCTTCTAGGGTAAATGAACTCGACTAATAAAACCTACATAATGTGAACCAAAACATACATAACTGAGTATAAAACCTACATAACCGAACACAATACCTACCTAACCATTGCCTTTAAAACCTACGAAATACATACAAACCCTACAAACAATTAAATTTTAGTGCAGGTACTTTTAACGCAAACCCAAATTGAACGATCTGCTAACTCTAAATCTCGCACAAACCAAAATTGATATAAGTTTTTTAGACCTAGACTCTTGTAAACCCACAAAAATGGTAAAATATCTATAGTTTAAAGTCACTATCGTCAAAATTTTACGACCTAGCCATTACACAAAAAAACCACAGATAGAGAACTCACTTTTGAGATGACTATATAGGTTTGTGTCGATATATAGCAAAGAGAAGCCGGTTTCATGACGAGAAATAGGAAGAGAAGAAGAAGAACAGAATAAGTGAATGACAAAGATGATGAAGGAGAAAAAGAGAATGACAAGACGATGAAGGAGAAAGTGCTCGGTTTTCCATGAAAGTTTAGAAACCAGATTTCAACTTCTTTTTATTTGTTTTTAACTAAATTTAAATTAAAAAAAAATGTAAATGACATATGCCTTTAAGAATTACAAGTAATTACATCTTTTTTTTACTGTTTATAGTTGCCAAAAGATTATTCTAATAATTAACCTATTTTGTTGAACTATTTTAGTCATTCTTTCTACTAAATATCATATATTATAATTTTTTGTCACTAGGTCTCCTATAAGCTAAGCATGACCTGTTTAGAAGATCAAACAATCTTACCATTAACTCCAGAGAAAGCATGTCTCGTAGACCCTGATTCATGTTCCACCTTGAAATGATAGTTGAGGGACATCTCTTGCATCATCTTCATCATGCATTTATCTGCGTTAAGTGCAACAAAACAAGCTCTTATTGTCATTAAAAGTTTGAAACGATCTTTTATAAAACCAATGAATGAATATTGCTAAACGAGAGCAACCTCAGGAATGTGGACGAGAAAGGGGACGGTCTGGGTGAAATTAATCAGGCTTGGGTTGGAGATCAGCATCAAAGACGGCCACAGAGTCGCATTGCTTGACGTAGTTATGTGTCAGAGCTTCTTTCATAGCTCAGGCTTTGTAGCCGTTCCTGTTATCTCTCCTTTTACACATTATGGTCTTGTTCGTTTGCTGGTCGCTGGCGACTGCGACCAAAACATGTTTGTTTCGTAGTGGTTGGTTCAGCGACCGGTCGCAGCGACCAGCGATTGCAATTTTTGATCGCTGTTTAAAACAGCGATTTACGGCGACTAAAATTCAAAATTACTAATTACCCTTATTTTTTAGTAAATTCACAAAAAAAATCCAGCAATCAGTCGCTGGTCGCGCGACCACTAAACGAACAACACAGCGACTATCAAACGAACAAAAAATAATTTTTTTGGTCGCAGTTACTAGTTGCTGGTCACGATCGCAATCACCAGCGACCAACAAACGAACAAGACCTATGTTTATTCCCTGGCTTTGCCATTTTGCAATCTCTATGTCCACACCTTCCTAGACAAATGCCTCCTCTTTCATATTCATTATACTATAAAAATGTAATAATGCATCTCCATAAAGTGGTAGAACTAGGAAATTTATATGTTAGAGTTACGGCCGATCAAAAAAAAACAGAAATACACTCACTAAACTGAACATTAATCCTTATAAAATTAAAAAAATAAATGATTGCTTTTGTTTTTTCAAACACAAGTAAATGATGGCTAAACTCAACCTTATTAGACTTTACTTCTTGTTGGTTTTATTTGTTGGGGTCAAAATACTTATTAACTTTCACTTATATCTAAAGTTAAATTTATAGGGATCAATTTTTTTGTTTAGCTGGGTTTCAATGTAAAAATTTTAGCATAAACTAGATCAATTTGTTAAAAGTTATTGGGATCAATTGACTACTTTCGATTATATATTCCATGTGTCTACGTAAAAATTATCCATTGATAGCATGTTTTACTGTATTGCTATTAAAAATGCGTTTACATTTTTTGCAATTATATCATAGCATTGTATGAATTCTAATAAAAAAGAGTTAGAGGGAACCTAAATTGGAGCTTCCACCAAAAAACACATAGATAAATATAGGTTTATTTCATTTTTTCTCTTTTCATTACATTTAGATAAAAATTAAGCGCTTTCGACCAAAAATCTTCGAGAATCCCAATTCCCCAAAAGTGACCATCAAATCTCGCTGTGGCCATCGAAGCTCTCCATCAAATATCCTTGTCTAATCTCATTGTCGTATTCAATTTCTCACGGTCAAATCGAAGGCAAGTTTCATAATCATCTATTTTCGTCATGATTTTTACTCTTTAATCTTAGATCTCTCTTGATTTGGTGAATGTATATTTAAGGATGATTTTTTGGTATAGATAGTTTTAATTGTAGGATTTACTTAGATATGTTCATACATCACAAAGCTTTTGTTGTTGTTTTATTCGTTCGTAATCAAATTCTGTCAAAATTTCCAGCTGTGTAAATAAAATGAACAAGTTAAATAGTCTGAGCAAGCTTTGTTTAACCCTTAATAATAACTGAATGTGAATGTATATCTTATGTGTAAATCTTGTTTCATTGTTTGCGTAGTCCATGATTGAAATTCCTGAAATTTTGTTATAAGTAATTACTTATTAAGCTTAAGTGAGATCCATTTGTTCTTATCATCATTTGTTTTGGTTTTGATCTGTTGAAGTGTAGTTTCATTATTAGTCTTAGTAGATTTAAAGTGCAGATTTTAAATTGTTCACACTAGTTTTTATTTGCTTTGAATCTAAACCTCATATGTTTACATTCTGATTTGCTTAAGTGTAGTTTCATTTTAAGTACATGTATTTTAATTGTTCTTTGAATGTTCTGACTAGTTTGTTTCTCACTAATAAATGCATATCAGAATTTGAATTGCTATGAAATGTGTCATTTGTTTATGTTTATGAGCCATCATTTGTTTATGAGTTGTGTAATGCATATGTTCTGACTTCTACATTGAGGTTGTTAAGATATTACTGTTATATGCTACTTGGTTTGTATTAATTTAAGGTTAGAACATATCATGGTGCACAAGGATTGGGTGAATCTTTGAGGGTAAGAATTTTTATTAAATAGGTTAGGATCAACTAAGGGTTCTCATATTTTTCATTTACTCTTCTTTTTATTTACTTTCTGAAAAGCTGATCCAACATATGAGAGAGGGGCTACTGATTTTGTACGGTCTGTGGTTGCATCTATGGGAGAAATTGAAATGGTTATATGTCCTTGTGTTGACTGCCAGAATATAGACAGTCACCCTGGCAATGTCGTAGTTGACCATCTTGTAAGACGTGGAATGGATGAGTCTTACAAGGTGTGTTCTGATTGGTATATGCATGGAAAATTGAAGTCAGATATAGAAAATGAAAGTGTTTAAGTCAGTACAATGATGAGATGGTTGGGTTGTATCAAGCTGATGAGTTGTTTGATCGAGACATAAGATGTACAATTGAGGTTAATGAGATTCTAGAGCGTGAAGACAAGAAAGAAGATGTGTTTCTTGCAAAGCTTGCAATGCTAGGACTCCATTGTATCCTAGCTGTGTAAATCATAGCAAGCTCTCAGCCATTTTCTCATTGTTTAGATTTGATGAGAACCCCATTGGATCAGAACTTGAAGGTTGAAACTCGAACTGGACAGATTGGAGATTGGAAGGAATTCGAGTGGGATGTGGATACTAGTTGAGATAAAATCGAGTCTTAGGATATGACACACCTAAAGGACTCTATTGAATTCAGATATGACTCACTGAATTCGAGTTCTATGGATATAACTCATCATAGAAGTTCTAAAGAGATATGAAAAACCCTTAAGAAATTTTTGATTAAACAAAGTTGGCTGTCTGTTACAAAGGAAGAAAAAGACTTTAAATTGGATACTAAGGCCACAAAATTATTCTAGGGTTTCTTTAAAATTGGCCTAAAAATATTAGCTAATGGGTCTCTTGATTCTGTAGTCCAAAAGCCTCATTAAAAACCTTGTGAGAAAATCCATTGGGACAAAACTCACTAAGGAAAAAAGAGTGATGTTTGGACTTCACACCCATTAACTAATCTTCTTGAATACTCAAGGCAAGCATCAAGAAATGTTGCTCCAGAGGTTCATCGTGAGCTTGGATGTGAGTGAGTAGTCCTCCAATAGCTTGGTTGAATAGCTTCATTCTGGCTCGAGTCATTAGACCTCTTGGAATCGTCAATACTTCATCAGCTCAGCTTCTTCCTTATCTGAATCTTCACTTGAATTGAAGTTGTATATTGTTTGATGAGAGTCTTGGCTGTCCATGATCACATCAAGACTAAAGACACATAATGTCTAGTCCGATAAGAGTTTCAATGATCTATTAGAGACATTTCCAAAAATGTTGCCAGAAGATAATGTATTTCATACATCACTTTATGAAGTGAAGAAGTTTCTAAAATCCTTCGGCATGGGTTACCAGAAGATTCATGCTTGTATCAATGATTGATGTCTATTTAGAAAGAAGTGTAAGAAGCTTGACAACTGTCCAAAATGCAAGACTTAAAGATGGAAGACTAACCCTCATATTGGTGAAGTTAAGAAAGGTGCCCCACAAAAAGTACTAAGGTACTTTCCATTACTACCTCGGCTAAAGAGGATGTGTCTGAAGAAATGGCCAAGGATTTAAGATGGTATTTCAGTAACAAGAGTAGTGATGACAAGCTTCATCACCCAGTGGATTCAGTTACATGGGAACATATAAATGCCAAATTTCCTTCCTTTGCAATTGAAGCAAGAAAACGTGAGGCTTAGGCTTTCAACCGACGATTTTAATCCTTTCAACATTAAGAATGCCAATTACAGTAGTTGGCATGTTTTATTGGTGAACTACTATCTGCCACTTGATTTAAGCATGAGTAAGGAAAATATTATGCTCACATTACAGCCACTAATAGAGGATCTCAATCATCTCTAGACTAATGCAGAGTTACCTATAATGCATTAACGAATTCTACTTTCAATCTTAAGGCTATGTTGCTTTGGACAATAAGTGACTTGGACCAAAGGCAGTCAAAGTATTTGTGGATGTCGTACACATGCCTGAGACATTTATATGGAGGCCAACAATTGATGTGATACATCTAGAGGAATGCGTAAAGTCTTTTGTAGCTTGGCCTGCAGTTAAAGTTACCTTTATGGACACCACAAATACAACAAATGTTCAATCAGTTGGAGAAAAATCAGCAGCAGGAGGTGCAAACTCTCCAATTGTGACATCTCCAGTAGCAGGTACATCATCTGCAGCTACTATTTCCAACGTTCATGGTAAGACCTGCATGGCCACCGTTGTAGTGAAGTCTCCTCTTAAGAAACTAACTTCTCAGTCACCTACTCGGTGATCTCCGGTAATTGTTTAATACTGATTTCTGAATATTACTTGTGGTTTAGTTTTTGTTAATATTAAGTGGTAAATATGTCTAAAATTGCAGCGTACACATGTTGTTGGAGTTATCAAAGAAAAACAGAAAGTCAAGTTGATGGATATTAGTGGAAAGAAGCAGGTATTTGTTGAAGGGCATGTGCACTCAACTGATCTATATCATATGGTCCATTTCACTGCTTAGGGTCTAATGCAGCTAGAGTTTGGGTGGACATAGTGAAGATAGATGATGTCGCGGTATGGAAGACGTCAGATTCATCTATTGCATGGCCAATGGATAAATTGGTAGCCCTTTGTAACAAATAATACGGGTAAGTGGTGTAACCATCGTCTTGTTTGTGCTTTGGTTTTCATATGTTATTGTTTTCCAAATCTGATATATACAATAATTTTATTATTACAAGGAATGAAGAACATTTGGTCCAACTTAGCTAGTTTGAATAACTTGACTAGGCTCTTAATTATGTCTAATGTATTTTACATTAAATCTTTTGTCATGTAAACTAAGTGTCTCTTAGACTGATAATTGTGTTGGTGAAGAATGTGAAATAGATTTAGAATTTTGTCATGTGTATTTGGAACTTTTTAAGTTGAATGAATATTTTTAACTTTTGAAATGTGACTATATTTTTATTTTTAAATAGATAGCATTATTATGAAAATATAACAACATATAGCATTATAAAAACATAACAATAGACATTTTAGAATATAACAATAGACAGCATTAAGAAAAATATGTCATAGCAAAAAATAAAATTTTATGAACTTAAACAATAACATTCAAATTTAAACATCAAAAAAATTAATATAGCACTACGTAACTGTTATTGTTGCCGCAGCAATTATAGTAAATAAATTATCAAAAAAAGTTTAATAAATGAATAGAAAAACCAATAACAGCATTAAAGAATTCTTGTTGTATTCCCCTTATCGTAATACAAAAAAATGCTATTATATGTAACCAACCTACCATAGCTACATATGATATAACATTATCAAAATCGGTATAATACACTTATAATAGTATAGTTATGCGCTAAAAATAGATTTTTTTCTTGTAGTGTATGTTCTTTTTATCAACAATGAACCATTGGATGACAATTCCCGACCCATAGCATAAATACTCCAACTTGAACGGATGAAATTCCAATTTACCACATAGTATCTAGGTAGATCATGGACAAACCAACTGAGCCACCTGACTTAGGACCATTTTATTGTTATCGACAAAATAGTTTTAGCTATATCCATCGGAATTAAACTCGATGAATTTTATTAAAACCATTTTAAGCAATTTGGCCGATCTGTTTTTTAGGAACGTAAAAGTATATAATTACTTACCTTTTTTATTGTTCTAACTCATATTCTCATATATGTAAGAATATATATATTTGTTGGTAGGTGTTACTATTCCCTATTGTAAAAGAAGCAATTTACCCTTACGGCCGGATCCGTAGAATCATAACACAACTTGAACTACCAAACGGGTCGATGGCCATTCCAAACTGCATACTGACGCTATAGATAATTGATAACACCTACATCGATTGAGAAGACAGTTTCATGCATCAATCCATCGTTAGTTTGTACTATATATTATATGCAGTAGAGAGTTATATACATACCTCTTTCTCATTGTACATGGGTATTTGGACAAGAACTATTGGGAAATTGTCGGGTCCAACCTCGACATCTTCTTGCATGGCCTTCCACTTGTTAACATCTAAAAAGCTTGACGAATAGTATCACAAAATTCATGTAAAAACTCTCTATGAACACTATGATGGATAAAACCAAACACATAACCACCAAACCCTTTTAAAGGGGAGGTAGTACAACACTCCTCGTTTTTGCCCACGAATATTGGATTTGGAACCATTCAGACTTTGAAGCATTGAGATTGTCTGCTTTAATCCTCTGTTGGGCTGCTGCTGCATCTTCAAGACTCCATCCATTAGTCTGATTCATGCATATAAAGATATATAAGTATTAACTATACATAATGTTCATCAATTCATAAAGTAATTTATATATTGGGGGAGTTATGAGTTATAACCAGAAGCAAGAGGAGGCTAAGAGTAGTGTCGTATAGGAAGAGGAATGGTTTCAGAAATAGAGACATTGTTGCTCTAAACCTGAAGCTCAACAGAGGAGAGCTACAAGAGTGATAGGCTTAGTTTTTTTTATTTGTTGACAAATGACCCTTTTTATTGACATTCTTTTCTAATTTTGACCCAAAAAAAGTTAAACTATAATGCCATCTACTTTTTACTTTGTTTTGTCTCCTTTTTTAATGTGTTCTAAACCTAATACTGTTATGATCTCCATTATTATTTGATTTTTGTCTTTCTTCTATTTTTCTTATTTTTCACATTATATTTCAGTGGACGAGGGCTGTGTTGCATTAACGTTATCGGAGGTTCTCTAAGCTGGTAACCACATAGGGGAAAGGAACAAAATGTCATCTTCTCCTCTCCTCAAGATTTTGGTAAGAATTTTCCACGTGTATCATTCACTCATTTTTCTTTATATCCCTAAGTTTTAATAATATTAGTACAAATTGGTTGTCTTTTGTAATTTTGTGATTTACGAGTACGAAATTTCGTAAATAATTGATTTTTTAGATGTATTTTTTCTTTTTCCTTTTACTCTATCAATCATTTAAGTAATCCTATGATAGCTATTTTTTTACATGAAAATGACGATCCTTTAGAAAGATTTATGCTAATTTGAAATGTTTGTTTTCAAAAGGGAGCTATATATATATGGTCATTGGATAATGGTCTTCGTCAATACAAATTATTGCTTAATTTTGTACTTTATGCATAATTATGATTCGTATTATGAATCAAGATGAAAATTCATTCTCGTTTTATACAATTAGAAAACTAGTCATATATTTGCTAGTATGCAAATGATATTTAAATAATAATAATAATTGTAATCTATACACTACAAGAAAATAGACGAATTGTGACACCAATTTGCGATGCCAAAAGTCTATCGCAAAATTGTTACGCTCTTGCGACATATTTACTACACATATTATGATGATGCAATTGTGTTGCAAAAACGCAACGCAGTATAGACATCGCAAGATTGTGACATATTTGCAATTATTTTGCAACAATCTTGCTACGTCATATGAAGCCTCGAAAGCGTGTAGCAAGTCTGCGTTGGTTTTGCGAGAAGCATTTTGTTTGGGATATTTTTAGGATGGCTTTGCGATGTATGATAATGACATCGCAATTCCATAACATACATTCTATTTTTCCCTATAAATAATCTTCCATAAGAGTGAATCTTCACACTAAATCACAACCATTAAGAAAAAGAAACTAGAGAGGGAAAAAAATTTAAGAAATTTTTTTTTTTGGAAGTTAAAAATTTCAAAAAAAAGTTTTTATTGGAAAAAAAAATTATGATGGAACATGAAGTGTTCGCATTACGATGATGGATGTATAATCGAAAAAATATGAAGACCGGAGAAGTGACGAATGAGTTTCGAGATGGGCTGCGAGCATTCATAAATCAGGCGGCTAATAACTCATATACTCCAAATGACGGTAACATTTTTTGTTTGTGTTTAAAGTGTATAAACAAGAAATATTTGAATATCGATATGGTGAAAAGACATGTATATACTAGAGGATTTACTCCCAACTATTATGTGTGGTTTTCACATGGGGAAGAGTACAGTTTAGGTACTAGAAGTAGTAGTCCATGTGCTGATGTTGATGATCGACCGAGTCATGATAATATTAATTTTAGTTATGGTGAAAATATGCTTGAAAACTATGATCATCTACAAGGAATTATGTATCATGATATGGTTACAGATTCATACCATGGTAATATTCCCGGTGTTTTTGAAAATACTATTGAAGAATCTAACGCAGAAGCAAAACAATTTTATGATATGCTAGATGCTGCAAATCAACTTATCTATGAGGGATGTAGAGATGGTCTATCTAAACTGTAACTAACATCTAGGTTGATGTCTATTAAAAGTGAAGGAAACAGAAGTGAAAGAAGTATAAATCAATTTGTTGATGTGCTTAAAGAGTATTTGCCAGAAGATAATAATTCTTCTGAGAATTATTTTTATGAAATGCAGAAGGTAGTTGCGGGTAATGGATTACCATCAGAAATGATTGATGTTTGCATTGACAATTGCATACTTTTTTGGAAAGAAGATGATAAGTTGCAGGAATGTCGATTTTGTGGTAAACCAAGATACCGACAACTGGTGGAAGGACGCGTGTCTCATACAAACGTATTAGGTACTTTTCAATCATGGATGAATTGAAACGATTATATCAATCAAAAAGGACATCTTCGGCAATGCGATGACATGCAGACCATATGGTAAAAGATGGCGAGGTCACCCACCTTTCATATGCAAAGACTTGGAAACATGTTCAAATGGTACATTCTGATTTTGCTAAAGAGTATAGGAATGTTTATCTTGGCTTATGCACTGATGGATTTAGCCCATTTGGTTTGTCTGGGAGACAATATTCTCTATGGCTTGTCATATTGACGCCATACAATCTTCTACCGGATATGTGAATGCAGAGCGAATTTTTGTTTATGACTATTCTAGTGTCAAGTCCTTCTCATCTTAAGTGTTCCCTCGATGTGTTCCTACAACCTCTGATTCATGAGTTGAAACATTTATGGTATAGAGGTATTTGCACATTTGATTACTCGCAGCAGCAGAATTTCAAGATGCATGCAGTTTTATTGTGGACAATAAATGACTACCCAGTGTATGGAATGTTATATGGATGGAAGACAATGGAAGGTTATCTTGTCCATATTGTATAGGTTGGTATGACGCATTTCAACTAAAACATGGTAAGAAGTCATGTTGGTTGATTGTCATCGTCGGTTTCTCTCCATGCATCATCCATACCGGAGGAATAAGAAATGTTTCAAGAAGAACAAGGTTGTGCGTGTTCCTCCCCCAACACACATGTCAGACAGTGATATGTAAGAGCAAATTGATCATTATGGAGCTCAGGAAACTTGTAAACATGGGGCCAATTGGCGCACTCCAAGAAATATGCCAAATGGATATGGCAATTCTCACAACTGGTACAAGAAGAGTATATTTTGGGAATTCCCATATTGGAAAGATTTGTTACTACGGCACAATGTTGATATGATGCACATGACAAAAAACTTCTTTGATAACACTATGAACACGATTTCAAATGTGCAGGGAAAGAGTAAAGATAATTTAACAGCAAAATTAGACTTAGCCAAAATATGTGCAAGGCCCGAACTGCATATCACAAAGGATGGAAAACAATCGATTCCAATATTTCAGTTATTCAGATAAGCTAAACAAACATTTTTTAATTGCATTTCAGCAGATGTAAAGTTTCCTAATGGTTATGTGTCGAAATTCTCAAGATGTATAGAGCAAGGGAAAACAATATGGTATGAAGAGTCATGATTGTCATGTATTCATGCAGAGTCTACTTCATTTTGTATTACTTGAGCTCATACCTAGTATTGTCCATGAATCAATTGCCAGTAAATATTAATTTTCTCATTATATTAAGTGTAAAAGTGGTTTAAATATATATTACATATCTACTTTTGTAGGGATCAAAGCATTTTTCAGGGATCTATGTACACGAACACTAACAGTGGATGGCATAGCTCAATTAGAAGCTAACATTCCACTGTTGCTATGTAATATGGAAAAAAAATTTCCTCCTACATTTTTTGATGTGATGGAACATCTTCCAATCCACCTACCACATGAAGAACCTCTTGGTGGATCTGTGCAATTTCGATGGATGTACCCGTTTGAGCGATTCATGGGTCATCTAACAAGAAAGGTTGAAGATCAAGCAAATGTAGAAGGATCTATAGTTGCTGGAAGTATAATAAAGGAAACTTCTCATTTCATATCATATTACTTTAGTCCAACTGTCAAAACGAAACGAACCCAAGTAGGACGATATGATGATGGACGGATTGCACCATCATATGTCATTGCGGTTCCTGAAATCTTTAGTAAGGTTGGAAGGCTTAGTGGAAAATTAAAGGAAGAGTATGCAAATAAATGAAATTTAAATAATAATACTAATTGTAATCTATATATTTATTTACAAATGGCATCTAGCCTAGTGGCAGGCGGGTAAGTCCACTTAAGGCAGCGCATTTGCATAACCCGAGATCGAGTCCTCCTGCCTACATTATATAGGAATTTGGCTATTGAGCCGGTCAGTTGTGGCCCAATATAATCTGTCGTTAACAAAAAAGAAATTATATATTTATTTTAATATTAAACTATGTGATATTGTATAATTTTTAGAACAATTAAATTAATCCAATTTACATTACTAATATTTATTTCGTAGCACTATTCACTTTACTTTATGCAATATTTCCAATCAATATTAATCTTCAAATAGTCTTCATTTGGAAATATTTTTTGGCAAATCACTATTTTTAAATGATCGCTTTTAAACAAATTTGATTATAAAAATGCTCTCCTGATCTATGTAACATAAAACCTCAATCTTTAAAACAAAGAGATGCATGTATTAATATATATATATATATATATATATATATATATATATATATATATATATTAAAAATAAAAGATGCATGCATTTTGTAAAGAAAATAAATAAATTCAATACAAATGACAAAAAATGAAAAAAATATTCTTATTTTTTTGAGAAACGAACATATATTTGTTTGCTACTTTATATTGTAAAGTGTATATAGTTATTGGAAAGCCGTTTACCATATTTATTCTTTTTTTTTGTCAATTAATCTACTGGTTTTTAAATCCTACTCCTACTACTGCATGTAGGGGGTTCGATTCATGATGTCTTGAGGATTTGTAAAGTGATTACACCACTGGGCCACCTGTCCTCGGCTACCAGATCTATTCATGACCGTAAATTATGCCAATACTTTTCATTGTCCAAAAAGAAAAGTATTGCGGAGAAAATCAAAGGCTATATTCGAGTAATTAGTGCTATATATGTTCCACACAACTTTACCACCAATACTAAATGTTTGATTTTTATTTAATTTGTTAATTTGACAATGATAGTCACGTGATAAGAACAGCTTAAGAAAAATGTAAATCCGTGGATACTAAATTTGATTTTTGCCAGAACCAAGTTGGTTTTCGGTGTTGTTTCTCTGAAAAATAATTGAGTTTCGTTCAGATATTTTTTGTTAACAAAAAAAGAGAGAGTTCTTTCAATTGCAGATTCATGTTGTGTCCATCGATCTCTTTTTGTTTTATTTACTTCATTTCAAGTCCTGAATGTTCATCCCATGTGCCTCTCAAATAGCTTGCCTCCTATATATATCTAGAAATGGCTAAGAATGTAATTTCACTTTATACGGTATAGATTTCTTTTAAATTACAAACAATGACTGTAACTTTCAATACACTATGAATCACAATCACATAATCGTTTTGCAAATTTCAGAACTTTTGAAATCAAAATTAAAACGAAAGAACAAAAGAACAAGAACAATTGATGACCCAGTTCAACTAGTCGGTATAACTAGTCTACATCTGGGCCTGAATTAAATCCAGCAATTCACTATTATCATTTTTTGTTTCAGAGAGAAACACTCTGCAACAACAATGGTGATTTTCCGATTACAACAATGAAAAAGGAGAAGAAGAAAATTCGATACACCAACCGCAAAAGAAAACCCAAATATATATCAGAATCTAAACGTGTAACACCTTCAACAGAATCAACAAAGAGCCATTAAGAACTGTTGAGAACACTTGAATCGGATCTTCAATAAATCGGTTACTGCAATTGATAATGTCAATTCCATCAAACCGAAAATTGATATACTTAACCGAGACTCTTTTAAACCGGATATTTGAGTCATCACATTACAATTCTCCCCCTTGAATCAAATAGCAACCTGAAGAATTGTGAATTCCCTTACCTTGGATCGAACCTTCAGCAGAAACGAAGTCATAGACTTCACTGTAGCTTGGTCAGCTTTAATAGTGTTAAGGCTGAATCAAACTTACTTACAGCTAAGCATTTAGTGAGTATGTCTTCTGGATTCCTAGAAGTGTGAATCTTCACAATGTCAATCTCACCATCTTCAATTACATCTCTCAGAAATGATCTCTTAACCGCCATATGCTTTGAACGTTCATGATAAACATTATTCTTCGGGAGACAAATTGCAGACTGAGAGTCACACCAGATCTTGGTTTCCTTTGCGTGAAGGTTGAAGTCTTCCAACAGACCTTGTATCCATTTAGCCTCTTTTACAGCTTCAGTTAGAGCCACAAATTCTGCCTCAGTGGTTGATAGGGCTACAATCTGTTGAAGGGATGATTTCCAACTGACTGTGTTTCCTCCTACTGTAAGGACATAGCCTGATGTTGATCTTCTTCTATCAAGATCTCCTGCAAAATCGGAGTCACAATAGCCACAAATATCGAAATTCTTTTCCTTTGTGTACACCAACTTCAGATCTTTTGATCCTTTAATATACCTGAGCAACCATTTAACTGCTTCCAAATGAATCTCCCCTGGTTTACTCATAAACCTGCTCACCAAACCAATACCATAAGCAAGATCAGGTCGAGAACCTATCATTGCATACATCACACTACCAACAGCACTTGAATATGGTGTCAAGTCTGTATCTAACACCTCAGTTTCATCTTTAACTGCAGACAGCTTAAAATGTGATCCAATTGGTGTATTTGCGGCTTTAGCATTTGACATATTGAACCTTTTCAGGACCTTCTCAAGATATTTTAATTGATCTAGACACAGAGTACCTTTGATTCTATCTCGAGCAATGTCAATTCCAAGAATTCTACTAGCAGCTCCCATGTCTTTCATCTCGAACTCTTGACTTAATCTTCTTTTCAAATCATTGATCACATTCATTTCTTTTGCTGCTATTAGAATGTCATCAACATATAAGAGGAGATATAGATATTCATCATCACTCACCTCTTTCACATATACACATTGATCTTGATCACTTTGAATAAAGCCTTCTTCTTTCATGAACCGATCAAAACATATGTTCCATTGTCTTGGAGCCTGTTTCAAACCATAAAGAGCTTTCTTTAGGAGACATACCTTGTCATTTCCTTCAGTTAATTCAAAACCCTCTGGCTGTTCCATATATAGTTCTTCTTCTATATCACCATGCAAGAAAGCAGTTTTAACGTCCATTTGTTCCAATTCCAAATCCTTATAAACAACTGCGGACATAAGAATGCGAATTGAAACATGCTTTACCACAGGAGCAAATATCTCTTGAAAATCTATACCCTCCTTTTGAGTAAAGCCTCTTGCAACTAATCTGGCTTTGAATCTCTCTGGTTCAACACCTGGAATTCCGGGTTTAATTTTGTATAACCACCTGCAGCTGATAACATGTCCATCTTTTGTTCTATCAACATAATCCCAGGTTCCACTTTTGAGTAGTGAATCCATTTCATCACCCATAGCTTTATTCCATTCATTCCAGTTGTTGTCTTTCAAAGCATCATGATAACATTGAGGCTCGTCTGAACTAATAATGACTGAAGCTATCAAGGCCATTGCAAATTGAGTACTATTCTCTGTCAATAGCCGAGCATAGTCTTGAAGTCTGCTGGGAGCTTTTGTTACTCTTCTTGTTCGATCTCTTGCTAATTGATAATCTGATAAATCAGTTTCAGGTTCTCTTGCAATATTTCCTGCATTTCCTTCTTCATTTTCAGTTGTATGACCAGATGTAGAGCTCATTGTTGTAACTCCCCCTTGACTGTTATGTTCTTTAACATGGAATTCAACTTTAGTACTTACTGTGTGAGGTTTGTAAACATTTCCAGAATCATCTTGACCTTATGATCCATTCTTCTTTAAGTCCTTGAAACACAAATCCTCATTGAATGTAACATTTCGACTTATGATACATTTTTCTTCTTCCAATAGCCAGATTTTGTAGCATTTAGTACCTGATGGATATCCAAGGAATACTCCCTTTAAGGCTCTATGCTTCAGTTTCCCTTGATCATGAAGTACATAAGCCACAGAACAAAACTTTCTTAGGTGTTTATAACCTGGTTTTCTATTCAACCAGAGCTCTTCTGGTACATTGTGATCAATAGAAGATGAAGGGGATCTATTCACAATATATGATGTTGTTGCAGTAGCTTCAGCCCTGAAGCTTTTATCAAGGCCTGATTCATTTAGTAAACACCTTACCTTCTCCATCAGTGTACGATTTATTCTCTGAGCAACCCCATTCTGTTGCGGTGTATACACACACGTTCTGTGTCTTTCAATTCCATGAGTCTTACAGTATTCGTCAAACTTTGTATTGCAAAATTCAAGGCCATTATCAGATCGTAAACACTTCACCTTCTTATCAGTTTGATTTTCAACGAATTGTTTCCATTCACAAAACTTGCTAAACTCTCATCTTTAGACTTCAGAAAGCAGACCCAAACTTTCCTTGATTTATCATCAATGAGAGAAAGAAAGTATTTGTAACCTGATTTTGATGGAGTGGTGTTTTGTGAACCCCAAAGATCTGTATGAATGTAGCTAAGAACATCAACTGATTGATGCTTTCCAATATTGAAGCTCAACTTCTTGGCTTTACCCATAATGCAGTGTTCACAGAAATCTAACTCATTGATTTCCTTTTTGTCGATTAAACCCTTTTTAACAAGAATCTTCAAGCTGTTGATACTCAAATGACCCAAACGACTGTGCCACAATGCAGTTTTCTTATCTTGTTCTTTAACATTGTAGACTTCATTTTCAATTGTATGTCCATCAAGAATGTACAGACCATTAAACAGATTTCCACACAATGTTGTTTTGTTGCCTTTGAAGTATCTTACTTTCCCATTTCCACCTGAATGATCATAGCCCAATCTATCCAATGTACTTGCTGAAATAAGATTTCTTCTGAGATCAGGAACATACTTCACATTGTTAAGGATCCTAATTGATCCACCTTTGGCTTTGATTTTGATAGAACGATGCCATAAGACTTGATAACTCTGTTATCACCCAGAAGAATTGTGGTTAAGTCTCCTTCCTGAAAACTACAGAACCAGTCTCTTCTTGCAGTCATGTGGGATGTACATCATGAATCGATGACCCATACATCTTCAATATTTTGATCATTCACTGCTAAGACTTCTGAAAAAATTAAACTGTCTGTAATCACACCTGCTTCACCTTGGTCTTCACTTTCTGCTTTCCTTTTTCTGGCATAGCAATCCTTCTTAGCATGTCCCTCTTTCTTACAGAACCAGCAGGTGATTTTTTATCTTGATTTTGATCGACTTTTGCTTCTTCCTTGTCTTCCATTAGTATTTCCTGTTTGTGATCTTGGTGGGGATCTACCTCTCTCACTTGTATAAAGAGCTGATGAAGATCGTTTGTCTAAAAACTTATGTTCTGCCATTTCTCTTTCAAGTGATTTTGCAGAGAACACAACATCTTGCAGGGATAAACTCTTGTTGCCATATTTCAGAGTATGCTTCAATTGATCGTAACCATAAGGTAAATAATTCATCAAGATAATTGCTTGTACCTCTTCTGGTACAGAAATTTCAAGATTTCCCAATTCTGCAAGGATCTTCAAAACCTCATCAACGTTTTCATCAATCGATTTAGATTCATTCATCTTGAAAGAATAGAACTTCAGCTGCAGATACACTTGATTTGGAAGAGATTTTTCCAAATACAATTTATTCAAAAGAGACCACATATCAGCAGCTGTTTCACAATGATTGATCTTGCGTAGTACTGTATCACCAACATGAGAGATGATTTGATTTCTGGCTTGCTCTGATTGCTCAATTTTCTCTGGATCGGGAACTTCTTTTGATGAAGATTACCACTACTACTCTCAGATTTTGCATCACTTGATATTGTATTTGTTAACGAGAAATCGGTATTCGCATTCTTCAATCCAAGAATACCAAGGTGAGCTTGAACTCGAATCTTCCAAAGTGAGAAGTCAGAATTACCATCAAACAGTTCGATCTTCGTCTTTGATTTCGGTTTCACCATAGCTCTGATACCAATCGTAACTTTCAATACACTATGAATCACAGAATCGTTTTGCAAATTCCAGAACCTTTGAAATCAAAATTAAAACGAAAGAAGACAAGAACAAGAACAATTGATAACCGAGCTCATTCTTTTTTTTGGAACATTTTTAAACAAGAAAACTATTCAGAGTAAAATAAGTTGTTATCAAAAGAAGATTAATCATCTAATATACTGATCAAGATTAGTTACGACTCCAACAAATAAAGTAAACACAAAAGTATCTATATAGGAGTAGATATGTTTATTAGGACTTTGATCAATATAATGGTTAGTTCGTTATTATCACATATGAGTAAAAAAATGGTATGTTATGTGCGTATATAACTCATCACATGATAACAGTACGTCGTAGTAGGCCCATAATTTCTTTAGTCCTCAAAATATTTACACGTAAAACATTAAAACAAATGACAACATTTGTGATTGTGACTTCCGGAGGTTAATGCACCTTGTCTCATAGGAGAGGTAGATGCACCATTAGTTTTCCAAAATTGTATGTAATAAATTTTTTTTTATCGACAAAATCCAATCAACAGTTCAGACTCATTCTTAAAACATCTATTAAAAACTATATGTAATGGGATGTAATCGAATTTCAAATATAAACATCTAACCACAAACAAAAACTCTTAATAATTTAAATAACTTTTTTGTTCATAATTGGATCAACAAAATCTAATCCATAGCCTAAAATTTACTTTTAAAAATTCATATTTAATATATTAATTGTAAAGAGGAGAAATGAAATGTATGTTAGCACTTGAAAACAATTTTTATATTATCTTTAATTACTCTAATTTATTAAACTTTATGAGTTATATATTTTGACATACTTCATTGATTAGATGAGCTTTGGTTTATGAGTTATATATTTCTAAGTAAACCAGTGTCCTTTCTGAGTTATATATTTTGACATACTTCATATACTTCATTGGTATGATTTGTCAACGAGTCGGTTCTCGTTATTAGTCTATCCATATATAAACGCAGAAAATATACGGCTTAGATATTACCAAATCAGTGATCGAACGGCTGCGAATCATTTCCGTCCAATGATATGTGAGAGGAACATTCTGATACAGAGAAACTTGAGCGATCTCTAATTTGTTTTTCTTTTTTTGAACAAATCAGCTTTTGTCTCTGACCACCAGCTTCTGTGTTTGCCATAAAGATCAAATTGGCTAGGGTTCTTTCTTGTAATTTGATTTGTTCGTTCATATATTTTCTGGATTCTAGCCAATTTCTGCTAAGAATTATCTTTTAATTACCCCTTATTTTCATCTACCTTGATTATCTTCTCCGGAGGGTTTTGAAAAGAGAGATTTTGGTCCTGGTAAGTTTCGAATTCGTCTTCGTTTTTCCATCGATTGAGCTCCGCGTTTGTGGGTGGCTTAGTGTTTGATCGAATCATTAGCATTCGGATTGATCCTTCTTTCCTAGGATTCGCCGTATTTGAGGTACTTAGACCATCGTTGAAAGTGTTTAATCGACGGCGTAAGTAATTGCAGTGATGATTCAGAAGATATGATCTTCTCTATCTCTGTTTATTACTGGGTTTCGAGATTATACTTAAGATGTTACCTGTGAAAGAGGCGCTTCAGAAACAGGTTAAGATTCTGATTGGATTAGGGAATTTAGGGTTTGGGTGTTATAGAGGGTTTCACTCTAGATTTACTAACCCAAACGGATTCCTAGAACCCGCGAGCTCTGATTTACTTCTGACAAACGAAAGGAGGAATCTTTCTGTTGTTGGTGCTGTTTCTCGAACCTTTTCGGTTCCTTCAGTATCAGGTCCGGCCTTTCAGGTCTGTGGATATCACGTTGATCTTTTTCTTTCGGATCCGAGTGCGAAATTGGTTAAAGTTCCCAGTAAATCAATGGCGAATTTGGGTTCCAAATCCCTGTTTGTGGATCGCCATTTTGATAATCTGGTTTCAAAGCGTTATGCTGATATGGTATATCGAGACGGTCCTAATCGTGGAAGAATTAGTATGAGACTCAGAGGAAATGATCACCGGGAAAATTCTACTATCTATGGGTATTTTGCTTATAGAGCTGCGAAGAGATGGATATACTTGAATCCACAAAGTGGCGGATGGGGATTCAGAGGCTTACATAATTCACTCTCTAATGGCTTTTCAGCTGGGAATGCGCCTGATATCTCGTTTGATAACCCTGCCACTGAGGAACAGGTTAGAGATTCTTCGGATTCTGTAGCAGCTAAGCTATGTGCTAAACCTTTGAAGCTTGTCTCGGGGTCGTGCTATCTACCGCATCCTGATAAAGAGGAGACTGGAGGAGAGGATGCTCACTTTATTTGTGCAGAGGAGCAAGCATTAGGTGTGGCAGATGGTGTGGGGGGTTGGGCAGAGCTCGGTATCGATGCAGGTGACTACTCTCGGGAGCTTATGTCAAACTCAGTGAATGCTATCCAAGACGAGCCCAAAGGATCGATTAATCCAGCCAGAGTATTGGAAAAAGCTCACACTAGCACAAAGTCGTTAGGATCATCAACTGCTTGCATCATAGCCTTAACCGACCAGGGACTTCATGCGATCAACCTAGGCGACAGTGGGTTCATGGTAGTCCGTGAAGGCCACACAGTTTTTCGATCCCCTGTTCAACAGCATGACTTCAACTTCACATATCAGCTTGAGAGTGGAAGTAACGGCGACTTGCCAAGCTCAGGTCAGGTTTTCACGGTTGCTGTTGCTCCTGGAGACGTGATAATAGCTGGAACAGATGGATTATTTGACAACCTGTATAACAACGAGATCACAGCCATAGTGGTTCATGCGGTGAGAGCTGGGATAGATCCTCACGTAACAGCACAGAAGATTGCAGCATTGGCTCGCCAAAGAGCACAGGACAAAAACAGACAAACTCCATTTTCAACAGCAGCACAAGATGCTGGGTTCAGATATTATGGCGGTAAGCTTGATGACATTACAGTTGTTGTCTCTTATGTGGCGGCTTCTAAAGAAGAAGGGAGACGTTGATGAAGAGACTAATACAGATATGTGATGTGTAGTTGAGTTCTAAGGTTTGTGTTTTTGCAGACACCTCTCTTGTTTTGTTTGTTGGCTTGTGAGCATTCTCCCCCGAGAATATTTGATTTTTTGCTTATATGTAAATAAAAGAGAAAGTGAATTTGGGATATGGCTCACTTTAGTTGTTATGGATTCTCTGCGCCACATCACTTTCACTTTTACACTCAATCAGTCAAAGTAGCTTTAACCTTTTTCGTTGATCAAATTCCCACTTACTTTTTGTGGGTTGAATTCTCACTATGATATAACCAAGTGCATGACATTGAACACAATGAACCACCATTACTATTAATGGAGGATGTTCTTGTACAACAGAATCATTTCTATTAAAAGCCTCCTCGTCCACCAAAATTTCTGCTCTCGAGTCATTTTGTACTGACTTGAACACGACTGGAGACCTATTAAGACGTAAAATTAATACTGGTCTCATAAAAAAGCAGTCAGGAGAGACTAGAAAGTATGTGTAATGATGAGCTCGCTGTTTGACGATAGATCTAAGGAAGCTTGTATTCTTATTGATGATGGACCTTCTACTCCAACGGTGACTGGCTTCCCTAGTAATTTCACTCCTTGCTTCCAATATCTTTCATCTGTACGCAGAGAATGTCAAGGAAACAATTTCCTTAACTGATGAGGTCTGGATTAAAACAAAACAGTTATATATTGCCTATAGATCATGCAATCCCTGAAACCAATTAATATGTTGGTAAAGCCAATTCCTTGCTATATCCGTTGAAGGACAATCCATCAAACTATCTATTGTCGTCTTATTTAATTCCATATCACTGGGCCGTATGAATTAGCCAGCAGCAATCACTATTCAATCCCTTTAAAGGCAAGATGATTGATAGTAATGAGGGTTACAAGTCTCATGATCACTATTGAGTTTTCTTTATCCATCACCCAATCCATCCACAATGCAATGCTATGGCATACACCAGGTTTTACAAACTCAATCTGTTAGTAGAAAAAACATTTATTAGAATATTTCTTCGATTTATTTCTAGCGCTATGCCTTTGCACACTGCATGTATGTAGAAATCCAACAAACATACATGAACTTCCCCAGCCCATGAATAGTGACGAATTTGGAAGACTATAAGATATTTTGGAGGCCAAAAGTTCAAGAGTCCTTCTCATTCAAGTCATAGTAAATTGTGACATTTACTTGTCATTTACTTAGTAGTCTTTACTCTTCATATTTAAGACATTCAATAAGTTTAGAGGAATCTAGAGAGTCTTTTTTCTTCTTTATAAACTCATGTAGTTCTCATTTGTGAGGATCCAACTTTTTTTTATCAATAAATTTGAGAATAATTCTCTTTTGTTCTTTGTGAACTTTTCGATCTTTCTTGGTGTGTCATATCCAAGGGATCAAACTGGTATATCAAGTGAAATCCATCACACTTGTGTGGCCATTCCTAGCCATTAGCGTGAAGGGGCGAGTCGAAACAACAACAGTCTTTGGTTTAATATACTAAAGGTGGTGGCTACTCGAGTCAACATTATGTGGTTCCACCACTTTGCTTAATTGAATGCGAGTTGAAACAACAACAATCTTAGGTTTGATATACCTGGGGGTTACTCAAGTTCTTTCAAGATCAAGGACTATCCTTTACAACTTGGAGTGACGATTCCTTCGGGATTCCGCGTCATATTTTAAGGGTTCTAATGGTGGAACTCATTAAGGGTTCTTAAAAAAAAAGTGCTAATCTCAATCAGATACCTTAAAGAAAGACAGAAGGTTCACTACAAAAGGATACCAGACAAAAGAAAGGATAAATAAAGAAAGAAGAATGTGCTAATCTCAATCATATACCTTAAAAATCCAAAAGACGATGTGGAAGAATCCTCTCCAAATGATTAACTTCAATCATATCTATCCCCTCAGCTTCAACGATCATAGCAGCACGCTGCACAACCTCTGCCATTGCTTATAAAACTCTTTTAGATACAATGTGAATTAAGGAGAAAACATGAGTAGTTTCTTAGATGCCAACATAAATATTCATCGAGGATCATACAAACAAGACATGTCTCATCCTTGCAATAGACATGAGAAAGTAAAGGACTGTGTTTAAACTAACCAGAAGCAAGTATGTTCTTCTTGGATGTTCCCAGAGCAACCTGAAACTAGGTTAAACGCATAAGTTAACATAAAAAATGGTGTCTTCTTCGTCTCATTTCAATATATTAAATGACAGAACTAAAAAATTAAAGTTGTTATAAGATCAACCTCATACACCATTATCTAGCAATGTAATAAGCTTGTAACCCTTGGCAGCCGTTGTGAAAGCTAACCCAGCTCCAGTATTTCCATTTGTTGGTTCAATCAGCACACATGCAACATCTCATAGTCACAAACACTTATCCATTACTGAAACTACAAATACAAAATCAGTGATATCATCAAACACATAAAAACTGCAAATACAAACACCTATTACAGTTCCATTACTACAACAAAGTCATTTAAGAGTGATGAACAAGAAGCAAATAACATAAACTTTCCCAAACAAGAAGCAAATAATCAACAATTACTTTGAAACATAAGAGGTCGAGATCCTCTGAGTCATAGTCAGGCTAGAGGATATATAAATCAGCCATCAATGTTTGGTTTCTACACGTAAAGAGCAAGATTAATGGTATGACTTATGCCACTATTCAGGTGTGGATCCATCTCATTGCTTGGATAATAAAGGTCTCCCAAACCAGAGCTAAACCGTTTAATTTTTGAATCAAAGACAAGGAAAGTGTATTAGCTTATGCATTACGGATTATTGACCGAGATCACTAGAAATCAGAAGATGAAGAACCTTTAATACACATCAAGAGATTCAAAACTGGAAAATTCGAGGATTAATGAGAAATCACTGAAAGCGAAGAGTTCGTACCTCGCATGTTATAGAAAACTGACAATGCGAGCTCCACATTGCTTCGACTTAGAGTTGCATATATAATCCAACAACAATCCTCAATTTCAATGATTCCACTACAGTAGGATATGAATCGATCAGAAATCATCTCAACTGCTTCATCCACATCTCTAACAGCGGATAACAGCAGAGAGAAAGATGAAAGAATCCATACCTTAAACAATTGGTGATGATGGCTTCACTTCTTCCACCACCTCCTTGTGTCATGATCTAATATGTTCGCACAAGCAATCCTACCACGAACATCACCACGAGTAAGCGTCGAAGCTGTACCTCGCCGCTTGTTCTGCAAGTCCGTCACAATTGCTCGATGAACAACAACATGCGTTGTATCCTTCGACGCCGTTTTGAGGTCCATATACGTATCTCCAATCTTATCTCCTTCGAATGAGATGATTGTACCGCACACGACTCCATCTTTTTTCTTTGCCACAAATCCAAGACCTAATCCAATGTTGACACGTCATCGGTTATAAGGGTTTCTTAAAACTCTTATTTAAAAAGTTGGTTCCTCTAGTTAAAATACAATTTTGATTTAATTAATCAAGATTAATTGCTAAGAATTCTTATAAGAGACTCCATTGGAGTTGCTCTTATATGGTTATTTTGTCTCAGTAAATCATATTACTTTTTTTCCACAAGGGAATGGGATGTCTTTCTATGGGATCACAGGTCTCTTTCTTAGTTGCTATTTGTGGTACACTATTTCGTTACGATGTTTCCGACCTAGAAGAAGGAATAGTGCGTATTTTTCGTGTAAGAAATTGTTCCTTCACTATCAAGCTGCAGCACCCACATGATCAAATAGCACAAAAGATTCCTCATATCATATAGGGAAAACAAGTATGGGATATCAGTACCAGTTTGATCTCCTTTTAAATAGCATCGACATGCATGCCATATTGTTGTGATTTGATACCAAATAGACTCTCTAAGCCAGGGGGAACTAGACGAACACCATCGGATAAATTTGCCTCGTTATTTAGGTAGTGCATGTTACATAAGAATGTGCTTTCAACAAGCTGGAAAACATTGTAAAGAAAACGAAAAGGGAAAACGTGCGAGAAGATCTTGTCTGAGCTGGAAGACGCGTTGACTTGCATGAGAACTCATGGTTCGAGCAGCGACAGACCTTATACGAGTCCCTGAACGACCACGAAAGGAGAGAGAGGAAACAAAGGTTTTCGGAAGAAGTGAAGACATTAACGAAGGAGCTAAGGTTTTTCAGTCGTCGTGAGTCGTGAGAGAGATTTTTCCGCCCTTTATTTATGTTTTATTGTTTATTAGGCCCCTGTGACACTCTTTTTATTGACATGACCACCATAGTTTTGAAATGAAACACAAGTGCGCAATTTTTAGACTTGTAGGAGATTTAAAATGTCCATGTATGGTTTATGCATTCAAAAATTGATCACATGTGCATTTAATTTTGAAGTCACACTTATTGGAAAAAGAATATCCCTTATCAGCTAAACTTTTTTAGTTCTACCCAATCAATCACCCGGAACTTGCAGGAGTTTATTGGTTAAATAAAGAATATAAAATATTTTGGGGGTCAAAATGGAATTTTTAGCTCCAACTATCAGTTGGGGAAATTTTGCCCGGACAACTTTTCCATCCACCAACTTTTTAAAACCGAAATCCAGTTTCCCGATTTGTGTTGCGATTGGAATTTCAGAACGTAAGAATTAGTGAGACGAGAATGACAGGAGCGAATCAAGCGCGTATTTTCTGTCAGATCGTGCGAACTCCCAACTCCACGACTCGTCTCCTTCATACCGTACGTTTTTCTTCCTTTATCGTTCCCCATTTCTTTTGTTTGGGTCTCGAGAATATAATCAAGATCAGAACTTGATTAGAGAGTTTTCATACGGGTTTTGATTTTCTCAGGATGAGAAGGTCATCGCGTTTCAAGACATAAAGCCCGCTGCTCAGAGGTTTGTGTCTGTTCACTCGCTTTGATTCTATCGTTTATTACGTTCTCTTAGAAAATCAATGTTTTTCGATGGACTCGTAATACGTTTGTAGGAATAGAATCTGGATATTTGTTCATGGTAACAGCCAGCTAATATTGACATGAACCTGTAATCTTGTTTATGAAGATCACCTTAAGAAAAAAGGAACAAAATTTCGAAGCAAATAAGATTTATAAAAGCATATCTGTCACCCTGCTTTAGAAAATGAACTTTAATCCTTGGACGAAGTGTTGCTTAGTTTCTTTTGAATTGGGTTTGTTTCCGATTTATGTAGCCTTTTCTACTGTGATCACTTTGCATCTCCTTGCGAGGAATTGTCTAAGAACACCAATTGTCGAGAAGATGTGTCTCAAAACCCATCTAAAAAACAGAAATGATTTTTTTAAAAAAAAATTGAAAAATTGGTAAATTGACCAATTTATCCCCGCGAAATTCGCTCAAACCCGACCCAAATCAATTAAACCCGACCCAATCGCTCAAACCCGACCCAAATCGACCAAACCTGACTCCAACCCTAAAATCCGACCTGGTCTCTCCCCCCACTAAACCCTAAAATCGCGAATCTCACTCTCCCATTCTCTTCTATTTGTCGCGATTCGCCAAAACTAAAATTCAAACTCCATCTCATAATTTTTTCTTTGATTTCACAAGTCTCTTTCGGAAAACTAGTTATACTACTGTACAACTTCGTTGTATTTCACTAAAAATCAAAGATTTATCTCCACCAAACTCTCCAATTGAAGGTAAATCTTCAAAAGTGTAATTAGTTATCACTTGATTAGGGTATTTTATTCTATTTCGGCATCAAAGGGGGCGGTTTTGAGATTGATATATGGTTTTTGTTCAAACTCTCTATGGTTTTGGTTCCTAATTTGGTATTGGAAATTGTTAGGATTTCGAAATTGATAGTTGTTGATGATTGATTATAATGTGTTGAGATAATGTAGATAATGTGTTAACAAGAGGAGGGTCAAGTAGTTGATGATGATTGATTTCGATTTTGGTTTTATTTTTTCTTGTAGTCATGGTTAGAACAAGAGGAGGTTCAAGTAGAGGAGACAGTGATAGAGGATATATAGAAGACGAACCGATGGAGGACACATTTATTGAAGACAGAATTGTAGGTATAACTAGTATAACTAGCAAGTTATACTATATTTTTCGTAAAACTAGTACAACTATGTAGTTATACTCTGTCGTAATACTAGTATAACTTGCTAGTTATACTATATTTTTCATAAAACTAGTACAACTATGTAGTTATACTCTATTTTAATACTAGTATCACTTGCTAGTTATACTATATTTTTCGTAAAACTAGTACAACTATGTAGTTATACTCTATCGTAATACTAGTATAACTTGCTACTTATATTATATTTTTCGTAAAACTAGTACAACTATGTAGTTATACTCTGGCGTTAATTGCTGAAAATATGTGTGTGTGTTTCAGGATGAAGGACCGACTGCACAGCTTCCTACCGGGATGTACTTCAATCCAACGGAGTACACCAAAAAAGTGAAGATCTCCACTCGTTGCTATGTAAAGCAAACAAAGCAGTTTTCGACGGGTTGCAGCCTTCATTAACTGATATGGAGAGGGCATGGTTCGAGAATCATCCGCAGTTCCGGCATATATTCCATATGCCGATGGAGAAAAATCACATGAGTATGGGCATGTGGATGTTGCTGCTTCGAACCGCTCGGACGGAGACCAACCGAGAAGTTTGGTTTATTGTCAACGATGTCCCGGTTTAATATGGGCTAAGAAAGCATGCATTGATCTCTGGGCTAAACTGTCGGATGTATGAGACGACAGATTTTCGGGAAACAGCTGGAAGTATGAGGTTCAAGAGGAATTATATGGGGCATTTGGGGAAGAGTGTCAGAAAGGAGGATGTGCAGAATATTTTGGTGAATTGAGCACCTCTTACTCAGGATGAAAAACGGTTGAAGATGTTAGTCATGTACTTCCTGTGCCATGTCATCCTCTCGCCGACCAAGGGAGGAACAAATGTAGCGCCTATCGATAGCTTCTTATTGAGGGTTGTGGATGATTTGGATTACTGCTACAAGTTTCCTTGGGGCAGATGGACATTCGAGAACATGCTTCGTACAATAATCATTTTAGAAGCACGGTCTCGGGTACAACTTGGCAATCCCTGGTTTCGTACTTCCTCTTGAGGTTAGTTTACATTTGTTAGTTTATGATATGTAATTATTGTGTGGTGTTTCTGACATTTCCGCATATGTTTGTGGTTATAGTTATTGGCTTTTGAGTCAATACCGACCTTGTACAGTAATTGCCGAAAGACAATTTCAGACGCAGACCCAACTTGTCCTTGGATGTGCAGGTCGCAGTTCCAACAACCCAACATGAGAGGATATTCTTTTCCAACAATCAATAAACTTCTTGATAAAACTACGGTTAGTTAATGATTGTTGGTACAACTATGTAGTTATACTCTGTCGTAATACTAGTATAATTTGCTAGTTATACTATATTTTTCGTGAAACTAGTATAACTATGTAGTTATACTCTGTGATTTCTAATTAGAGTTAGTAGTTGATTTATTTGTTTGTAGAAGATTTTCAGTACCCTCTCTCCACGCATAGATGAAGAGCGTAGTTTGCTGGCTGAAATGACAGATTAGGAGGATGATGAAACTCATGATTTTGAGGTTGAAGGCTGGAGACAATGTATCTGTGCTGGGAAGAGAATCATGTTTGAAGCAATGTATAACTAGGATGTGGAAGCAAGATTACCTACTCCGCATTCTTCTCCGACACAAGCCCCAACTCCGCCTTCTGCTCTGACACAAGCCATGCCTCCGCCTTCCGCTCTGAATCAAGCTGAGGTTGTTGATATGCTGAAGGCATTAACAGACGAGGTGGATCGGTTGAAGAGAAGAGTGACATTGCTGGAACAGGTATAACTAGTATAACTAGAATAACTTGTATAACTCAAGTAACTCGAATAACTTGTATAACTTGAATTACTGTTTAAATACAGGGTGGTGGGGTTTTTGAAGGTGGTGTTGCTGGTGGTGATAATAAACCCCATGATGGTGATGTACCTGATCAATCTGCAACCGTTGATGCTCCACCCATTGATGTTGCATCCGCTGTTAGCCAGGTATAACTAGTATAACTTGTATAAAAAGTATAACACGTATAACTAGTATAACTTGCTTAACTGTTCAACTGTAGGCTGCTGGAACTCGTGCAGGTATTAGGAATGTATATGTGCGAACAAGTAAACGCACAACGGTTTCTGACCCAAGTCCGACAATGACGAGGGCAAAAGCGAGGAATGTACAACTGTATACCTAAGTTAAAAACTCATTTAGCATTTTGTGTTTAATTTATTTAAGGTTATGTTTATGCGTTTCAAACATGTTTAAGTCTTGAAGGTTATGTTTATATTTTCAAACATCATTAAGTGTTAAATGTTATGTTTATATGTCTCAAACATCTTTAAGTGTCTAACATCACGAGAAATATTACTATGCTTAAATAGTTAGACTAAAATAACTTGAATTTTGACAATCTTACAAAGGACCGAAATATTTTTCGACCCTCTCTTCAAGCTTAACAACCATTGCATTTTGCTCCCACATCTCCTTCTTCAGCATCGGCACCTACGCCTTGTACAACTCTATCTCTTTCTCCATCTCCTCGATACTAAATTTCAAATTCTCACACTCTCCTTGTATAGCTTTATCCCAACTTGTTTTCCTGTGGAGGCCATCGTTCTGCTGGTGGAAACAACATCAGCTCTACTAGTTATACTAAACTAAACAACTTCAGTAGTTAGAGTACAGAAGTAATACTAGTTATACTAGTTATACTAGTTAGACTAAACAACATCATTTGTACCTTATACACTCGACATTTGAAATAGATCTTGTTCCAGGCATGTTCATTTGTTCTTTCCACGATGATAGCTTCACCATATGGACATTCATGAGGAATTCCCCCTTCACTATCTAGGACATATTCAATTCGCCTAAACATTTCATGGGTTTCTTCCTCGAAGTAGTCGGTGTCGTCCTCTTCGGTCCAAGACACCATGTAAGACCTAAAAGAAAAGAAAAATATAAACAAAATTGACGAATCTAAAATCAAAGCCCAACATTTTTTTCTACAAACCCTAACAAGAGAGGAGAACTTACTATGGGAGAAGAAGTCGAGAGATGAGACAAGATTGGAGAGAGGAGATGATAAATAATCTAATATACAAGAGATGAGAGAAGATTTCAAGAGATGAGAGGAGAAATCGTTGAGAGAGGAGAGAAAATGAGTGAGAGTGTTGCGAGGAGAGAGGCAAGAGTGAGGAGGAGAGAGAAACGTCTTTTTTTGTTTATATACCCACAAAATTAGGTCTGCACGTGTCTCAATGGAAATTTCAGATCTGGGCGCCTAACTAAAATATCTAGGTTTTCGACCTAGTTATATTACTAGCTGGCTGTTATACTAAATTACTAGTAGTTATACTTTTGATGATTTTGTATTACATTTAGTTTTACATATTCTTATAAATTTATTTTTTTAGTTGTAGAGTGAATTATAATAAATTACATGATGACTCTAAGTGTTTTATGTATTTAAATTCTAGAATCAATATATATATATATATATATGTATTCGTAGAACTTAGAGAGTCACTCTAATGTAAACTTAGAAAGTCACACTAAAACTATAAGGAACATGGTGGACTAATGTAATTAAGTCTAAAAATCTTATTTTTATTTTATTTTTAAGTTATGTATAGAGACATTCATCACTATATACACAAAATATAATCATCTTAATGTTAACTTATAAGAATTTAGTTTCATTATAGATTATCTTACTTATAAGAATTTAGTTTCATTATAGATTATCTTACTTATAAGAAATGAGTTTCATGGATCAAATTCATCTTTAGATTACAATTACTTAAGTTTAAGCACGACTTCGTCTTCTTTGTCTAAAACGGTGTCGTCGTGCTCCTCCTCTTCATCGAGTTATAATAATTACTTTAATAACGAGAAATACCCTAGTTTTACTAGTTTCACGAGTTTAAAACATAAACACACATTTTCCAGAGAGAGTCATAAGGCTATTAGGAAATACCATAGTTTTACTAGTTTCACGAGTTTTACATATAGACACACATTTTCCAGAGAGAGCCATAAGACTATTAGGAAATACCCTAGTTTTACTAGTTTCATGAGTTTTACAAATACTCAACAAATCACTGATTGACCTCATCTTCTGCTAGGTATCTGAATATTGGCGATTGGAACCTTTGTCTCGGGCTCCTTACGTTTGATGATCTTGGACGTGTCTCTCCTACCGATGACATCATTTTCACTTTTCTTCTTCCCGTTTTAATAATCCTGTCAGGTGGTTTGATTTCTTTGTCTTTGATTTAATCTAGAACATCCCACTGCGATATCTTGAGCACCAACAAAATAGACCTGGTATATGCAAGTGCCCTCAACTCGGACCAATAATATTTAGAACAAAGCTCATGTAATGAGATATTACGAGGTCAAGGTTCGATCTTATGGTAATGAATGAATGTAGCCAATGCATGGATACACAGATATTTTTCGATGTTGAACACTCTACAACTGCAACTCTTCAATTCCAAGCAAACAAAATAATTCTTCCCATCACTACCGACAACATCGAATTCAAAGGTGTTGAGTGTCATCACAATCAACCTCTCGGCAACAGCCCATGAATCATGCATTATGTTCTCCACATATGGCACCAATTTGTTTTCGATCGTACATTTCGTTGTTTCCATCCGACGATCACAAATCCACTTCGAAAATGTTTTGAGTATTGTATCAAGCATGCATATTAGAGAGAACTTCCTTTCTTCATTAAACACATT